>JAVTVY010025292.1:0-105284 GCA_036873755.1 Hanleya hanleyi
GAGCTTCAAATAAGACCTCACTCGACCCCATTGGACCATTAGGGACTCACCTAGACTCCAACATGTCCACCCCGTATGGCCCTATACACCCATAGCCATGCAGTATAGGCCTATGGGCTACCCAGGTCTCGGTGACTTTTTTCAAAAATTTCACCGATTCGCTCCGGGACACTTCCTATCACGTTCTAAATGACGAGACGTGAAAAACAAATCCAAACAACCCTACCGCAAATGTATAGAAGTACGTTTCCCAGGGGGACAAACATTGATCCTATACCCCCAGTATGGGACTATATGGGTATATATGGGTCTCGGTGACTTTTTCAAAAATTTCACCGATTCGCTCCGGGACACTTCCTATCATGTTCTAAATGACGAGACTAAGAAAACGAGACCCCACAACCCTACCGCAAATGTATAGAAGTACGTTTCCCAGGGGACAAACATTGATCGTTTACCCCCAGTATGGGACTATATGGGGCTATATCGTACTTTTTCAAAAATTTCACCGATTCGCTGCGGGACACTTCCTATCATGTTCTAAATGACGAGACTAAGAAAACGAGACCCCACAACGTATACCGCAAATGTCGAGAAGTAGGTTTCCCAGGATGGTCCTATACCCCCCATACCCCATATAGGCAGTTTCCCGGATTTTTAGATAAAGTCCGTATTCCGTATTTTTCAGGAAAAATTTTACATACACCCACCCTGGAACTAGGGGGAGATAACTCTATTGATAGGCAAGCCCCGTTAAGCCCGGCGACCTATATACCCCCCATACCCCATATAGGCATTTTCCCAGGTTTTTGGATAAAGTCCGTGTTCCGTATTTTTTTTTTTCAGGAAAAATTTTACATGCACCCACCCAGCCATCAAATACCCCTTCACCTAGGCTTCACTTTGATACCTCATACAACTCCATCGGACCATTGTTGGCTCCCCTAGATACCAAAACGTCTATTTGCATACCCTTGGGCCACCGCGCATGCGCAGAATGCCGATATTTCAACCCCACACCCAGTCCATCAGATGCCCCTTCACGAATGCTTCACTTCGATACCTCATATGACCCCATCGGACCATTAGGGGCTTCCCTAGCTCCAAAACGTATATTTGCATACCCTTGGGCCACCGCACATGCGCAGAATGCCGCTATTTCAACCCCACACCCAGCCCATCAGTTGCCCCTTCACGAATGCTTCACTTTGATACCTCACTCGACCCCATTCGATCATTAGGGGCTCCCCTAACTCCAAAACGGCTATTTCCATACCCTTGGGCCACCGCGCATGCGCATAATGCCGATATTTCAATCCCACACCCAGCCCATTAGATGCCCCTTCACCTAAGCTTCACTTTGATACCTCACTCGACCCAATCGGACCATTTTATCAAGGACTACTTTTTCTCCGCGAGCTTTCCCTGACCGAATCACCGCCAGACCGCATCACCGCGGAGGAATACAAGGTTACAATTGCCGGAACTATAGTCCTGCCAGAGAGCATGGAGCTCTCTTGTGCTGGAGGTGGTTTTCCACAACGATCATGATGATAAGTGATCAAAGATTACGCCTCAATCCTGCAGGGAACAAAAGAAATGGGTCAATACGGTCTGTAATCAGTAATATACTATAACGTTACAAGTGAGAGTACGGTATGGCCGAATAGATAGAGTCGAGAGGATTGGATCTGTTTCGATTGATGGTCTGCTGGTTCGGATCCCAAAGTATCTTTTCAAACATTTTCAATAATTTAATGCATTTTTCGATTTCTTATCATGATTACAATATATTTGTGAATATTTGTTTGAGGAAAGAATGATCAGATTTTTTTTGGTATCAAGATATAATATTAGGCGAATATTACGAATCGATGCAAGATAAGATAGAAGAGCGCGGAAGGTCAGGATCCAGTAGAAGATAAGCCCGGGAGACGAACGCGCCACTGGTGATGCGATGACGAGCCCGCCTATACCCACAGTTGAAGAACCTGGATTTCCAGCCGGACCCCCATCGTTACGGTTTCAGTCATACATCATACATCGAACATTTTCTGGACGAGCCCATAAATGTTCCTAGCGATCTCTTACCCGAATATCATCCAGAGAGTGACATCTCTCGGCGCCATTGGACCAAGACACGGCACTGTTTCCACCGTCATCACCCTATTCAAGATATCTACAATTTCCCACTGACCAAGCTCACCCGTCTACGCAGCTACGTGGAAACCATCTTCAATGACCAACCTACGGCCTTCACATTAAATGTAGCATTTGGGTACATCTTATGCCATAAGGTGACGGGTGAATTGCGCTATTTCTATTCCAGTGCCATCCACCCAGTGTAGGACCAACCGTTTACCATCAATGACCGGAGGTCACTAGAGATGATGCTGGGCCAAGTGGAACAATTGAATGTCTTGGGATGGGCCCAACAACAACGACCCAACACCAAGTGGACAGTGAAGACGGTGACCAATGTTACGTTTTCCCTTACCAAGCTGATCCACCACTGCCATCGGTTGAATGCGTCACTCGTGCACTGATGAATACTCAGAATGCGCAAACAACTATCTGAGGATATGTTGCCTCAACGGTATCCTGGCCTGCCCGCCGATGAGTAGAATAAACGGTTCAGAGCGAACATGGCCGAAGATGGAACTTTCTGAAATGGCGACTTCTGATTGGACAAGAATACATCTAACGGACAGGAACGAATATGACAGATACAAATGGTGGCCTCTGATTGGGCAAGAGTCTTTTTGAGTTGTAAACATACCCAACGCGGCTCCCCAGCGTGGGTATGATGTAACATTGGGGAAAATAAACTATATGAAAAAACTTCTTGTTGTTGTTGTTCTCTCATGTGTCATCCTTGTTGTTGTTGTTGTTCTCTCTCCGGTCTATATCATGACGTCAAGTCGTTATGTAAGAGCGTTAATGCGTAACGACGGGCGTTGACGGGCGTCACCGCATTTCGATGAATTGGTGTCAATTCCATAGAATATCTAGAAAATCAGAACTTCTGAGCTATTTCACCAGGGCGTTGAAGCGTTAAGCTTGGCGTTGGCGGGCGTTGCTTACAATATGACACCTCACACGACGCATTCGCACCACTTTCGCTACTACTCGTACTGATGACGTCACCAATGACGTCACAGATGCTGTGGATATCCCTCAACTCGGAATGTACACCCCGAGAGCTACAACATGACACCTCCCAGGACGCATTCGGACCAAAGATGGTTCCTCTCTACTCCGAATACCTTCCTTCACTACCCCAAAATGTCCACTTTCGCTACTACTCCTACTGATGACGTCAACAGTGACGTCACAGATGCTTCGGACATGCCTCAACTCGGAATTTACACCTCGAGAGCTACAAAATGACACCTCACACGACGCATTCGGACTAAGGATAGTCCCTCTCTACACCAAACTCACCCCCACGCACCCACAAAATGTCCACTTTCGCTACTACTCGTACTGATGACGTCACAGATGCTGTGAACAGCCCCCAAATCGGGGTCTTCACCCCGAGAGCTACAAAATGACACCTCCCAGGACGCATTCGGACCAAGGATGGACCATCTCTACACCAAAATACCTTCCTTTCACTGCCCCAAAATACCCACTTTACTTACTACTCGTACTGATGACGTCACCGATGACGTCACAGGTGACGTGAACAGCCCTCAAATCGGGGTCTACACCCCGAGAGCTACAAGATGAAACCTTGCAGGACGCATTCAAACCATGAATAGCCCATCTCGACCCCAAATACCTTCATGTACCGCCCCAAAATGGCCACTTTACTTACTACAACCAACTGCGCATGCGCAGATTAACGCGACTTGCATTCAAAAACACACCATTCTGACTCTACCCCAGACAAGCTTCACTTTGACACCTCACACGACCCATTCGAACCGTGAATAGCCCATCTCTATCCCAAACACACCCCTACATAGCACCCAAAATGCCTGTTTCTATACTACGGCCAAACTGCGCATGCGCAGACTATTGAACACGGACGAACCATTAGTGTAGTCAAGTGCTCCTCCACGAGAGCTTCAAAATAAGACCTCATACGACCTCATTGGATCATTAGGGGCTCACCTAGACTCCAACATGTCCACCCCTTATGGGTCTATAGCCCATAGCCATGCAGTATAGGCCTATGGGCCTACCCAGGCCTCGGTGACTTTTTTCAAAAATTTCACCGATTCGCTCCGCGACACTTCCTATCATGTTCTAAATGACGAGACGTGAAAAACAAATCCAAACAACCCTACCGCAAATGTATAGAAGTAGGTTTCCCAGGGGGACAAACATTGGTCCTATACCCCCCAGTATGGGACTATATGGGGCTATATCGTACTTTTTCAAAAATTTCACCGATTCGCTCCGGGACACTTCCTATCGTGTTCTAAATGACGAGACGTGAAAAACAAATCCAAACAACCCTACCGCAAATGTATAGAAGTACGTTTCCCAGGGAGACAAACATTGATCCTATACCCCCAGTATGGGACTATATGGGGCTATATCGTACTTTTTCAAAAATTTCACCGATTCGCTGCGGGACACTTCCTATCATGTTCTAAATGACGAGACTAAGAAAACGAGACCCCACAACGTATACCGCAAATGTCGAGAAGTAGGTTTCCCGGGATGGTCCTATACCCCCCATACCCCATATAGGCATTTTCCCGGATTTTTAGATAAAGTCCGTATTCCGTATTTTTTCAGGAAAAATTTTACATACACCCACCCTGGAACTAGGGGGAGATAACTCTATTGATAGGCAAGCCCCGTTAAGTCCGGCGACCTATATACCCCCCATACCCCATATAGGCATTTTCCCAGGTTTTTGGATAAAGTCCGTGTTCCGTATTTTTTTTTTTCAGGAAAAATTTTACATGCACCCACCCAGCCATCAAATACCCCTTCACCTAGGCTTCACTTTGATACCTCATACAACTCCATCGGACCATTATTGGCTCCCCTAGATACCAAAACGTCTATTTGCATACCCTTGGGCCACCGCGCATGCGCAGAATGCCGATATTTCAACCCCACACCCAGTCCATCAGATGCCCCTTCACGAATGCTTCACTTCGATACCTCATATGACCCCATCGGACCATTAGGGGCTTCCCTAGCTCCAAAACGTATATTTGCATACCCTTGGGCCACCGCACATGCGCAGAATGCCGCTATTTCAACCCCACACCCAGCCCATCAGATGCCCCTTCACGAATGCTTCACTTTGATACCTCACTCGACCCCATTCGATCATTAGGGGCTCCCCTAACTCCAAAACGGCTATTTCCATACCCTTGGGCCACCGCGCATGCGCACAATGCCGATATTTCAATCCCACACCCAGCCCATTAGATGCCCCTTCACCTAAGCTTCGCTTTGATACCTCACTCGACCCAATCGGACCATTTTATCTAGGGACTACTTTTTCTCCGCGGAGGCTTTTTCCCGCGACCGAATCACCGCCAGACCGCATCACCGCGGAGGAATACAAAGGTTACAGGTTGCCGGAACTATAGTCACCCAGAGCATGGAGCTCTCTTGTGCTGGAGGTGGTTTTCCCCCAACGATCACATGATCGTCAAGTGATCAAGTTACGCCTCAATCCTCCACCGGGGGAACAAAAAAGTAGGTCAATACGGTCTGTAATCAGTAATATATACTACTAACGTTGCAAGTGAGAGTACGGTATGGCCGAATGGATAGAGTCGAGAGGATTGGATCTGTTTCGATTGATGGTCTGCTGGTTCTAATCCCAAAGTATCCTTTCTAAATTTTTCAATAATTTAATGCATTTTTCGATTTCGTATCATGATTACAATATATGTGTGAATATTTGTTTGAGGGAAGAATGATCGGATTTATTTATTTATTTTTTTGCGTCAGGATATAATATTAGGCGAATATTAGGAATTGATGCAAGATAAGATAGATGCAGGTGCATAGTAGGTTATAACTATTGTACACTCCCAAGAAAATGACACCGCGGAAATCGGCAGACGTTCAATTCACTGATTGGCGAATAAGATCTATTTTATTTTCAGTATTCGACTTGTCATTTATGTAAATAACATAATTAATATAACAGAGAAGGCAGGCGAATATCACATAATATCAGTTTATGTCGGCAGAAACTGGATGTAAATCCACGAGTAAAACTGCTTGGCCTTACACACCATGGTCCCGGCAGTAACTCGGGATCTATCCATAGGAGTCACGTGGTCCGTTGTGAATGGATTGCTGGCTGAGGCGGTTTGCCCATCCTAACGTACAAGGTCCTTTGGCTCTTTTCAGAGAACTGGAGCGATATGCAAGAGTACAACAATAGTAAACGGGAGAACTTCTTGCTATCACTTAGATATAGCATTAATATTGCCACCTCATTAGCGACTGCATCAGGACCCTTGGTCCTCTGGTTATTTGTTCCAAGCCTTTGGCTGTGGGTATATATATTTGGGTACGTATATATGTGAGCATGAAGCTTTTGGTAGGCGTCGGATACCACCGGTATTTGCTCTGAATACGATCTTGCTTATACTCCCTCGTTTGGGCCGTTTTGTTTCTATCTGGCGGTCACATAGTTCATCATTTTCGACCAGATGACTTGATAAGAGCTATTACATCATCGTTCTGAAATATTTGTATCTAATACTGCTCAAGCCTTAAAATGTCCACATGAACAGCTACAATTAGAGCGTGGCTAGAATACAATTACAAGCGTCTAGTCCGTCATTCATAATCCAGCCGTCGTCCATTAGAGAATATCCGCGTCCATAATCCGAAGACCTATTCCATTTCCATATAACAGTATTAGCACCAAATTCAAAAAGACAAAAGTATACATAAACATAGGCTTGTTTCCTGCAAGAGAAGCGGTCAACAATTTTCAATGATGCCGGCAAGACATCATGATGTTCCAAAATATCAAATCCGTATCGCTGATCAGTATTCTTAATCCATAATATTCGTTATAGAGTTCATTACAGGGATCACCTTGGTTCTTGTGATATTTTTAGACATATACAGTCAGTATATTTGTCTGTGGGGGTCATATGACTTCTTGTCAGTACTCCGGCATCGTTTTCCACCACCCGTTTAATGTTGCATTTAATTATATAGATGTGGATATTATATAGATGTAAATATTGATAGATGTAAGATGTGAAGAGATACATGTAGCACATGAGAGAATTTGTTTCTTTAATCTTAAATGCGAAAATCTGGGGACAGGACAGATTTTGTAATATCTGCATTTTCCGCTTTTCGAGCATTCCCATGTAATACATAACTAAATTCGATAGTTTCATGCTTCTGATTCTTCACAAAAAAAAATCAATTTTAATAAACAAAAATTGCATACAATTAAACTGTTCAAGGGATCATATCGCAAAAATGACTATAATTCAATGGAAGGACTTACACGATCGTAACATGTTTCCGAATATTTAGGAATATATGGATCATCCTTTCGAGAACTAATCATAGTGTTTGTTATGGTTTCTCTAGGAACCAGGGCATGATCACCAAGCCCAGATATGTGCTTTGCTAGGTGAAAACTGTTGTATTTGGATGGGGGTGCATGTCAGAAAAACCGCATAGCGCGAAAACTATTTAATGAAAATGCGTGAAAATTTTCAGCCTTCGTGGCTATTGAATGAAGCAAGCCCAGCCACACAACCCATTTGGACTAGGAATAGCCTACCTCTAAACCAAAACGTCCCCCCAAATTATTTTTTCTACTACTACACTTGTGAATACACTTATCTATAATACCTAAAATATTCAACAGACTGGTCCACATTGGCATACCAACCGTGCAGTTAGCCTCTATACGAACATCTGTTGCGTCCAAGAGAACACGAGTAGTAGGGTAAACCTCAATTGATGTCCGTTGACCTCAGAAATTTGCATATGACCTCTGTGACGTCACAGCGACAGCCAATCAGAAGCGAGTATTCTGTCAGAGGGGTCATTGTGGGAGGTGGTGGTGGGTGGTGGGTTTAAGATGGCGGCCTGTGGGAGGTGGTGGTGGGTTTAAGATGGCGGCCTGTGGGAGGTGGTGGTGGTGGGTTTAAGATGGCGGCCTGTGGGAGGTGGTGGTGGTGGGTTTAAGATGGCGGCCTGTGGGAGGTGGTGGTGGTGGGTTTAAGATGGCGGCCTGTGGGAGGTGGTGGTGGGTGGTGGGTTTAAGATGGCGGATGTGGGAGGTGGTGGTGGGTGGTGGGTTTAAGATAGCGGCCTGTGGGAGGTGGTGGTGGGTTTAAGATGGCGGATGTGGGAGGTGGTGGTGGGTGGTGGGTTTAAGATGGCGGATGTGGGTGGTGGTGGTGGGTGGTGGGTTTAAGACGACGGATGTGGGAGGTGGTGGTGGGTGGTGGGTTTAAGATGGCGGATTGTAGAAAAACGTATAAAAGCAGGCGATTTTTAGGGGTGGGGTGTATTCATTGCACTACCCTGCGGAGCACTCTGACTGACCCGACCTGACCTGCCTGCCTGCCTGCCTCACCTCTAGCCAGCCAGCCAGCCTGCTTGCCTGCTTGTATGAGCTGTGGAGAACCTTTTACTTTTTTTCATTTTACCAGTACAAATTCACCAGACTATTACACCGTAGCAGTTACTCACCAGCCTGAGCCCACAGTCATGCAGTCAGCCGACCTAGTTACGCTTCGAAAGTACCGTGTTCGCCTCATTGATGAGATGCAGCATGTGGCTGAATTATGTGATCTGCTTATGGAGGAAAACATACTCCTGAAACACGGTCGCGAAGATATCATGGCTGAGAAAACCACTTCAGCACAAAACAGAGCCCTCATCGACGGTCTACTGCGCCGTGGCCCCTATGCATTTCTAGCCTTCGTGCAGGCGCTGAAGAAGACGGGAAATGAAGAACTAGCAGATCTACTTGAAACCCCCCTTGTAGATGATGATATCTTAGCCATGGATACCACCGAAGAGCGTACAGCTAGCAAACGTACGCACCCAGCGTCTGGTGTACCTGCCAAACGCGGTGCACGACCCAAACGGCCCCGACTAACACCTTTAGAAATACCTGAGCCAGTGTTTCAGCCAGTGCCCCAGCAAGTGCCTGAGCCCGTGAAAGAAGAAGAAGAGGTGCAACTTCCTATGTCTGTGCAGGAGATCAATAACATTATCCAGCAGGCCTACCAGGCAGCCCACACGAACATTTGGGAGCTCTCAGCCTATTTAACTGTGAGTGTCAAAGACGAAGAAGTGCATTTTAACGCACCGGCCTTTAAGGACAGACCAGCTAGGCATATCGCCTTAACGTACGACACCTGGCAAAAACTAGAGGCCCTTGATTACGCCATCGATGCGGTTATTCGCGACCAGGGGAGTGACGAAGCGAAATTTTATGTGGGTGACGACATCTTTGTCAGCTGTGCCTATTTCAACGACCAGCTCCTGGTGCATATCCGCAAATGGAAAATGAGGTTAGATACGCAAGAGCGTGTTCCTTGTCCTCAGGGTGTCACCTTGAAAATAACGGCGTGGCGGAAGTTGCAGAGTCTCACAGCTACAATTTATGAAGCCCTGTCTGACCAGGTGACTCAGTATATTTGTAAGAAGTACATCGACACAGTCCTGGATCATGTCAGACCTCGCATTCGACACTTGCGTATCGAAGCATGTGCAGGCTGTGGGAACAACAGTCCGATAAACATGCATACGTGTGGAGAATAGTGTACCCTCATACGCGCTGATCACTGAGGCACTACAGGGTGTGACCGAGGAGCAAATTGCCCTGGCAGTGGAAGCTGCCTGTCCACCCAGAATTCCACGTGAAGAGATTGCTACCTACGTCTACTTGCACCAGGGGCGGAAAGACGATGATGAGTTCAAACAAGTCTTGTTGCATAACTATTGAACAAGTGTGGTGTTGAAAACATTTACCGTATTCCTACACGTTCATTGAAGCGGCTTGATAGCGTATAATTGTATTAAAAATTCAATACTCAGAGTTTTACTGTTAATTGTATTAAAATTCAATACTCAGAGTTGAAGACGTTCATTCTATTGTCTTGTTGTATAAATATTGAACATTTTCAAGTCTTATTGTGACGCAGTCAGTATGTCGGCACCTCTTCCCACTTCACTTATATGTGTTGTAATTATCATCTGCCAGTCTTGCTCAAGTTGAAAATACAGCTTCTCTCCTCACGTATTCCTACACTATGTTCATTTTATGTTCATTCTATGTGCATTGAAGCGCCTTCATAGCGTATAATTGTATTACAAATTCAATACCCAGAGTCTGGTGAACACGTTCATTCTATTTGTGTTAATAAAAAATAGTAGAAAAAAAAAATGGTTGTTAGTGTTCATTCTTTTTGCAAAGATAATTGTATTAAAAAATTTTTTTTCATAGGGGTGATGGGAGCTGGTGTTTTTTTTTGTTTTTTTTTTGTGCTTTGAGTTTAGAAGTTTCCTCTTTCGGAAAGATAGGATGGCCCTGAAAAGGGCCTTTGGAAAAGTGTTACGACACTTGTTTTAGGAGCGGTAGATTCTCTTTACCCCGGCCACCTGCTTCCTACACACGGGACACTTGATTTTTAAATGCTGTTCGTCCGTTTCAGCGCAGTGGCACATGTCCCCTATACATGTTAGCGTCACCCAGCATTCTTCACATAGGCATAAATGCCCGCACGGAAATAGGGCGTACAGGCTTTCCTCGTCTGTACACACGCTGCAGCTTGATTTACTTTCTTTCTTATGTATGTCTTGTTCTTGTTTTGAAATCACAGCGTCCATTTGATCCATGTTTTGTCTCATGTGATTAATCTGTTCGTTCAGGCGGGTTACCTCGGCCCAAGAGCATGGTGGTGGTGTTGTTGTTGTTGTTGTTGTTGTTGTTGTTGTTGTTGTTTCGGTAGGTGGCGTTGTTATAATTGGCGTTTGGGTAGCCGTTGTATTTGCTGGAGGTCTGTTACTGTTTAACCAGGGGAGTTCTTCATCAGTTACATCCTCATCTTCTTCTTCCATTGCCACCCTCCTGATCTCTTCGTCTTGTTCTTGACTTCGCTGTCTCATCAACCTCGCATCTTCTTCCATTGCCTCCCTCCTGAGCCCTTCCAGTTGTTCTTCACTTCGCCGTATCATCATTTCGTCGGCAATAACCTGCTGAAAGCCTGTAATTATTGTCACTCCATCGTTATGTTCTTCACTCGTAATCACCTCTCTGTGTTCTCTAGGATCTCTAGGATCGGTGAATAGCCTTCGTCTTGTACCCATGAGTGTAGTTGTGAATAAATGGCAACATACTACGCGTTATTTATAGTCTAGGCGTTCTGTGGGTGGTGGTGGTGGTGGGTTTAAAATGGCGGCCTGTGGGAGGTGGTGGTGGTGGGTTTAAAATGGCGGCCTGTGGGAGGTGGTGGTGGTGGGTTTAAAATGGCGGCCTGTGGGAGTGGGTCCAAGATGGCGGTATCTGCTAAAAAATTTTGTGTTTTATTTTCCCAACTTTAAAACCGGTCTCATTTTTTGCAATAAATGTGAGTTCACTGCAGCATGTTTATCGAAAAGAAAAAGCTAGGAAATTTTATCCTTGTGTATTGTGTCACAGGGGTCACTGTGGGTGGTGGTGGTGGTGGGTTTAAAATGGCGGCCTGTGGGAGGTGGTGGTGGTGGGTTTAAAATGGCGGCCTGTGTGAGTGGGTCCAAGATGGCGGTATCTGCTAAAACTTTTTGTGTTTTATTCTCCCAACTTTAAAACCGGTCTCATTTTTTGCAATAAATGTGAGTTCACTGCAGCATGTTTATCGAAAAGAAAAAAACTAGGAAATTTTATCCTTGGGCTACGGTAACACACCTCCATTTGACACCCATAGCTGTACTCACATTTTGCCTGCACACTGTATAGTGCTGTGTTACCGTAGCCGGTGTGATACGATAAAATTTCCTAGTTTTCTTTCGATAAACCAGCTACAATTTTCAGGGTGACATTATAAGGCTGTGAGGAACATACTTGACGTATTTTTACCCAGGAAAACCGATTTATTTCCAGTGTACCGGGTTTTCCACACTACCTAACCATAACGTTACGGGTTTAAAAATCGATAAAATCATTAAAAATAGTGGCTTAGTCTACCGCTACCCTTCTAAATTTTTAAATGCTACACGATCAGTTGCCCCAGTTCAACTTGAAATAAAATTTATACGTGCACTCGCATTTATTGCAAAATCACACCGGTTTAAAATTGGAAAAGAAACGCAAAAATATTTCTCCAGCGTAAGTGAGCACAAAGATGTGATATAAAAATTACGCTATTACGCTCACGTCCGCGCGTTACACTATAAATAGCGCGCAGTATTTACTGATTCATTCACAATTATGCCAGTCTGTATTAGACGTGGAGAAGCTTTCCATTTTACCAGTGCAAATTCACCAGCTTATTACACCGTATTTGACCAGCCTGAGTCCACAGTCATGGAGTCATCCCTGGCTGAAATCATGGATATTGACAACCTGTTACCAGACTTGATGACAAATGATGATGATGAACTACAACTGCTCGGCAACATCGATATGGTACATGACGAGCCATGGATCGATGCTATTATACAAGATCTATTTAAACATGAAGAACAACCACAGGGCGACCATAATCAAGACCCCCCAGGAGCCACACCGGATCTTAGTGACCCCCCAGGAGCCACACCGGATCTTAGTCACCCCCCAGGAGCGACACCGGATCTTACCACAGTCGAATACCAACGTTTTGACGAAATGGACCGAGTGCTAGAAGATATCTTGAAACAACAACAAAGCCTCCAAGCTGAAGGAGAAGAAGGAGAAGAAGGAGAAGAAGAAGGAGAAGGAGAAGAAGGAGAAGAAACAGAAGGAGAAGGAGAAGAAGAAGAAGAAGAAGGAGAAGAAGGAGAAGGAGAAGAGGGACAAGCAAAAGAGGAGAAGAGGAAAGACTCAAGAAAAGACAGAAAAAGACAGTACCCGAAAAAGAAAGACTCAAGAAAAAACAGAAAAGACTCAAGAAAAAACAGAAAAGACTCAAGAAAAAACAGAAAAGACGCAAGAAAAAAGAGAATAAGAGAGAACACAAGAAAAATAAGCAAAAAAGAAAACGAAGACGTCATCCACTACGCTACCGCAATAGAAAGAACACTGGCATCCAACACAGAATGCCAAGCAGCACCCTATTTACGCTGCGTGGAATGCTGTAATCACTTCGCCAAATACGCCATTTTCCCCTGTGGGCATCAAGCCTTGTGTATAGCCTGTATACACCGACATGCCCGATTACCAGAGTGTCCGGACGATTACAACCCCCTAGTGTGTGAATTCATAGCCTTGATATGCCCGGTGTGTACTGTGAGAAGACAACGCCACCTGTCCCCAACGATGTAATCGCTTACATCTTCCAAAGGCCCTTTTTAGGGCCACCCCATCTTTCCGAAAGGGGAAACTTGTAAACTCAAAAGCACAAAATAAAAAAAAATAACACCAACTCCCGCACACATACCTAGGTAACAATAGGTAAATAACACATCAATTTCCAGGTTAAAAGTCCATTCCACTCTTTATAATATTACCCCAATGCATTCTGGGTCACGACAGAATGCCTTCATTTTACGCCAAATTCACCTAGTCTAAATTTTGCCATGTTAAAATGTAAAAAAACCCTAGTCCGTAGCCGTACACGTTATAGGTGCGCACCTCTCTCTATCCGTACCCGTATCAGTGTTTTTGTTTATGTTGGGAGTTACTTCCCCTTGATCACTGTACGTTTACTTTGATCGTAATAAAATTCGTATCGTATCGTATCGTAATGGGAGTTACTTCCCCTTGATCACTGTACGTTTACTTTGATCGTAATAAAATTCGTATCGTATCGTATCGTATCGTATCGTATCGTATCGTACCCGTACCCGTTCTAGTTTTTTTATATTCCACCCGCCCCCTTGTCCGTGAAAGTCCGTGATGATTCGGGCTGTAATGTTATCTGCAATCATGCCGCTCATTTTGCACCAAATTTTTGCATGGGTTAGCCCTAAAAACACTGAGAAAAAAACCCCTGTGTGTTTGGAAGTAAGGGGTTGGCCCTGAAAAGGGCCGTTAATGGGGCAGGGATTGTTTTTTGGTGTTGCAGTTTGGTAATACTATAGAATAAAGAGGGCATGATGTAGGACCTGTGATTTGAATTTGTGCCAAGTTAGAAGTTCTCTTTCGACAACAATGGGTTGGCCCTGAAAAGGGCCGTTGGAGTCAATTTGTTGACCCTGTTTTCTTCAGGGGGAGTTTTCCTGTCTACTCCATCTCACTGACTGAAAAATATCGGTGTGGTTCCAGGGTATACCGGTGTTGATGTTGGCCGTCTTCGATGTCAGGAGATATGGCAAGGTCTTCCAGGAAGCGTGCGGGTGGTATGGCTGCTAATGGTACATATTCCGGCTCCACTTGGGCTGTTGTTGTTGTTGTTGTTGTTGTTGTTGGTGTTGTCGTGGTGGAGGGGGAGGGTGCATCTCGTCCATGGTATTTTGCAGGTGCACCAGCCACGCCTCGTCCCCCACTGTTCTAGCCGTTCTGATGAGGGTGGTGAGATTCAGTGCTGCTGCACGGTTGACGTTGTTGTTGTCGCCGCTTTCAATGTATCTGCACCAGCCTTGAATTTCTGCGGCCCAGAAATCTTTGATCGCTTTTATGAGGCTGTTCTTTTGTCTCCGGTCGATCTCCCTGCGTGCCATCGCCATTCTCCCCGAAGCCTTGGTGGTAGACATCTTTGCCACTCGCACTCTGCTGTTCATCATCTTCTTTCTGGAATATAGCTCTACGTCTTGTGAGGTCGGTGAAAAGTTTTGGAATGCCCCGCACCATGCTCCCGCTGGCTTTATACTCACATACAGGTCATTTTCATTGGCTGTTATTTTTAGGGCTAGCAGATTGGCTCTTTTTATAGCCATTTCATTGGCTCTTTTATAGACATCTCATTGGCCAATAGTGGGCTCCCCACCCTTCCTAGGTTACGCCAGAATCCCGTCATTTTGCACGAAATTCGTCTAGTGGAAAATTTCCATGTTAAATGATTGCGTGTATTAATAACATGAGAGTCGATGTACACGTGGCTGATGGATGTCTATGCCCACGTGCGACCACCCTTCCTGGGTTAATTCTCAATCCACATATTTTGCACCAAATTTGTCAATGTTAAATGATTGCGTGTATTGAGATAACATTGGGGGTTGGCCCTGAAAAGGGCCAACACCACTGGCGCCATTCCTGGGTGACGTCACAATCTCTTCATTTTACACGAAAATTCGCACTAGCAAATTCCTATGTTAAATGATTGCGGCTATTTATAAACATGAGAATGGATGCTCATGGGTGTCTACACCGAGGTCCGCGCGACCACCCTTCCTGGGTTAATTTACAATCCACTGATTTTGCACCAAATTCACAATTCCTACGTTAAATGATTGCGTGTATTGAGATAACATTGGGGGTTGGCCCTGAAAAGGGCCAACACCACTGGCGCCAGTGATGCATTCTGGGTGTCGTCAGAATCCCTTCATTTTACACGAAATTCACCTAGTGCAAATTCCTATGTTAAATGATTGCGGCTATTTATAAACATGAGAATGGATGCTGATTGTTGGCCTACAAGGTGTCTACACCCAGGTCCGCGCGACCACCCTTCCTGGGTTAATTTACAATCCGCCTATTTTGCACCAAATTCACAATTCCCAGGTTAAATGATTGCAGATAACATTACAGCCCGAATCATCACGGACTTTCACGAAGGAGGAGGGTGGAATAAAAACTATAACGGTGACGGGGTACGGATAGAGAGAGGTGCGAAAAAAAACCTATAACGTGTACGGCTACGGTTTTTTACTCACGAGTCATTACGGACTTTCACGAAGGGTGAGGGTGGAATAAAAACTAGAACGGTTACGGGTATGGATAGAGAGAGGTGCGCACCTATAACGTGTACGGTTACGGACTAGGGGTTTTTTTACGGACGAGTCATCACGGACTTTCACGAAGGAGCAAGAATCGATATATACACATTTGCCTGGTCGGTGTTTTGTCATTCACCACTATGGCAGCGCACGGAGCGGAGCTTGCCTTCTTCCAACTCACGCCTGACGTCATCCTCATCGTCTATGACCATGAACTGCAGCTCATCGAAGAACATCCCCGAGAGGTGAAGCTATGTTTAAGCCTAGCAGGATGGACTCTATTGACACGGTTGTTACAGGGAAAAGAGCCCGAAGTCGATTTCATGCACGTGGGAGTCGGTGTCTACCTACGAAGTGGTAGAGATGATTCTTTTTTTCCCCGGTTAGAACAGTGTGGTGGTGCCTCTATCCTACTCCGGCCGGCATTATGGCAGGCGCTGAAAGCTATTATCACCGACGTCCACGACGTACTCCACCCCCAGGCGCGCTCTGTAGCTACCCGCACTCTTACAGCGGACTGCACCCTATTGTTGTACCCCCAACGCGTGGAGCTCATCGATGACGATAGTAGGTGTTGGTGTACGTCTGAACCAGCGCGTGTCTCTTTATCCCCGGAAGGCTGGATTACCTTGAAACGCGTGTTATGCGGTAACCTCGACGGTGATAGCATTCACCTGTGTGACGACGTCTACATTTTCTGCGGTCCCTATTTTGCTCGATTCCTCTGTCTCAAGCGAGGTGGTTTTACTCTGGACCCCGATCTATGGACGGCTTTGCAACAAGTAGTCACCATGGTCGATGAAGTACTCTCTCTACAGGATCCCCTCACAGAATAGTACGACTCATGTCCGTGCCCACCTGACACTATAAATACCAGGGGTGAGACAGAGTGTGTGTCATTCACCGTTCGACATTTGGAGCAAGCATGTCACCCGACCTACGAGCCATCCTGCCCCTTACACCCCAGGTGGGGTTACACGTCTATGAAGATAAAGTCACCCTGGTGGAAGACCGTGGAGCTATTTGCTGGGCGCCCGCTGAGACCGTATCGAATACGGTGACGCTCCCTCGTGACGGCTGGACCAAATTTAAACGCGTGTTGAGCGATGAGCTCGACGGACACCTCATCCACATAGACAATGCCATCTACGTATACTGTACCACCTTCTTCCTACGCCTGGGCCGCTACCAAGACCGTACGCGAGGCTTCATCCTAGTCCCCGATCTGTGGTCAGCCTTGGAGAAAGTAGTGCCTATTGTGGACCAGCTGTTTACACAGGACGAGCGATCATCAGACCAGTTGGCGTGGGCTCGTGCTATGGAGGACGCGCTGGCTGAACCCCATGAACAACTACATGAACCCGATACAGCCGGGGAACAGAAAAGTACTATATCTATAGGGTGCACAGAGGCTAGAGTGTCAGTGTCACCTGATGAAGCGAGCACACCGGACGGGGACCCAGGGGCACCCCGATGAGGGGTAAGAAGACCGTGATGAGGGGGTCCCGAAAGGGGAAAAAGGGGTCAGTATCTACAGTGAACAAGGTGTTAACCGATTTGTATTACAACCCTACCAGTCCAGCCGCGTATAGCGCTGTGGGAGCGCTCGCTCGAGCTGCCCATTCCCAAGGCATCAGTCGAACTGAAGTTCGAGACTGGTTAAAAACCCAAGACACTTATAGTTTACATCGAGCAGCCCGACGACATTTTCGCCGTAACCGAGTCATCGTAGGAGGCATAGACGCACAATGGCAGGCTGATTTAGTGGATATGAGTCGATTTGCACCTCACAATGATGGACATCGGTACATGTTGACCTGTATCGATATTTTATCCAAGTATGCATGGGTACTACCCATTCGCACCAAAACAGGAGAGAATCTAGTACGGGCGTTCCAGCAGATTTTCAAGACGGGGCGCAAACCCCTCTATATGCAAACGGATGAAGGCACAGAATTTCTCAACCGACCCTTTCAAGCCTTTTTTAAGAAACAGAAGGTATTTTTCTTCCATACGTACAACGAGACCAAAGCCTCTGTGGTGGAACGATTCAATCGGACCTTCAAAGGACGAATGTGCAAGTATTTTACTGCCCAAAACACCCGACGGTACATCGATGTACTACCTCAACTGGTTCAAGGGTACAATCGAGCCTATCATCGCAGTATCCAGCGAGCTCCCCTCGATGTGACAGAACGCAACGAACATCAAGTGCGTGGTACGCTGTACTCACCCAGTCCACCATCACCACTCACGTCACCCCGTTACAAACGCGGAGATGTGGTACGGATCAGTAAAGTGAAAGGACAATTTGAGAAAAGTTACTTGCCCAACTGGAGTGACGAGCACTTTGTCATCGTTCGCCATAAACGTCGACAGCCACACGTCTATCAACTGGAAGATCTACAAGGAGAAACACTGCAAGGCACGTTTTACGAGGCAGAATTACAACCCATAGTGAAAACACCGAAAGACTACTACACGGCGGAAAAGATTTTGAAAACGGAACGTCGACGTGGCATCCCCTATCATTTCGTCAAATGGCAAGGTTGGCCCCGTTCGTTTAATTCCTGGGTGTCAGGCCGTGACATGAAACGCCTATAAATTCTAACCCCTATCACCGCCATCCTTCAGTGTAGGGTTGTACCATGGATAGTGCACATCTACCCTTACTGTTACGGACTCGAAAAGCACAAGTCGGTACTGTAGTGTGTCTAGTAGTGCTTCTGGGTACCTTATTTGGAGGCGTGTTCTACGATTTGGCGTACGTGATATCCTGTTTCAACACCCTTCGTCCAACAATTCCACCTCAATCATCCACTTCCACCACCACCACTACGACGCTGCCTACGCCATCCAAGACGTCAAGGTACCGCCACGTATCAACCCAGACACCTACGCCTACCACGCGGTCTACTCCATCCACCACGTCACCTGACCGCCACATCCATCCACCCACGCCTACGACGTCCCGTACTACTACTACTACTACGACGCCCGTACTACTACTACTACTACTACGAAGCTCCGTACTACTACGACTCCACGTGATCACCCGTCACCTCCGTCTACCCTGAGAAGCGACGACCCTTCCAGCCCATCACCACAACCTAGTACACCCACCACCACCACCACTACGACTCCTACGACGCTAAAACCATTTAGAGTGGACGAATCACGTTTACCACGGCAACGGTACCCGGTCGACTACGATCCCCGGTGGGATCCACGACAACGGTGGTGGGCCTCTGAACGCCCAGCGCAAATCACCAAATAAAAAAAAAAAATATGGATCCTCGGTGGCAGCATCCTTTCACGTGTCTCATCGCTGGACCGACAGGGTCGGGAAAAACACACTTCGGTCAACGTCTCATCCAACACGGGTCAGCCCTCATTTCACCCCCTCTAGCTCGCATCCTGTGGTGTTATGGAGCTTGGCAACCCGCGTACGAGGAACTGGCACGTGTCCCGGGATTCACCTTAGTGGAAGGCTTACCCCCTGAGGATACGCCAAAAGACACGTTGGTCGTGGTGGACGATCTCATGACGGAAACGGACAGTCGAATCACCCGTCTCTTTACCAAAGGAAGCCATCATCGTCGATTGAGCATCATCTACATCGTTCAGAATCTCTTCAGTAAGAACAAAGAGCACAGGAACATTAGTTTGAATGCTCAGTATGTGGTGTTATTCAAAAACCCCAGAGACGCTTCCCAAATTACGCACCTGGCCCAACAGATGTACCCTAAAAACACGGCCTTTGTACGAGAAGCCTTTGAAGATGCTACCCAACGAGCTCACGGGTATCTACTCATCGACTTGAAACAAGACACCCCCTCCACCCTTCGATTGCGCACCCACATTTTTCCCGGAGAGGTGCAGACAGTATACACACCCAAATAAAAGAAGAAGACAACCCACTCTAGCCGTCACTAATCATGTCTGCACGGATACGGAAGCACGCGCCGGCTCTCCGCGTATTACGCAGCGCGCCACCGGAGGTGGGCCGGGCCCTGGTGCGCGGGGCGGATCCCGACTTGGTACGGTGTTTGTGTGAAGTGGCGCATAATGTGTTAAAAGGCAATGTTCCGCTCAGTCCTCTGCAGAAAGGGGAATTGCAACGGCACAAGGCGGGTCGCCGAACGTTGGTGAAGAAGACGGGGAGTGTCAAGAAAAAGAAACAGGTGTTACAGCGAGTTGGATTTCTCGGCGCACTCCTCGCACCCTTAGCCGCTACTGTACTAGGACCGTTACTAGGCTCCATCTTGGGACGCTAACGTCATGGAACATACGAAAAAAATGATGCTGGTCGAACCTCGACTGTTACAGAGTTTGCAATCACCCTATCCCGTGCCTGCCACAGTGCAACAACTCCAGTCTCTGGATGAAGAGATGAATAGTATACTCCAACGTCGACTACCCGATCACGAGAAAATTCAACTCTACCATCATACGCTGAACCGGTACCAGACGTTTATGGATCAATATAGAGGGAGTAGTAGTACACCACAACTACCCACAACGCCCACACTCACACCGCCGCCACCCTCATCCTCTGCCTCACCTCAGCTGGAACAGGAAGTGTTGGCCAGTGTGCCTAAAGCCTTCAAGACCAAGGCGCGTTTATTGTTGGACCGGGTGAAACAGAATGCCGATATGGGTTGGAACGCTGAAGGAAAACTGCTGATTCGAAACCAAGTGGTGCCGGGGTCTCATATGACCGATTTGATCAACGATATGGTACGTTCTCGCAAACACTCTAATCCACCGGGCTGGGAAGCCTTTGCTCAGGGGTTAAAAGACACACACACCCCTCAAGAATTGGTAGGAAATCGCGAACGCTGGAAGTGGATGCAAGCACCCTCTCGACTTCCCTATACCTGGGAACGTGAATGGCAACCGCAGACGCCGCCCAAAACACCCTCACGGCGGGACCGTTCTTTTCACCCCTATGCGACCTCTATACCGACCACACCACCGCCACGACGATCACGACGCCGAGGTAAGGCGCCCAAGGCCTGGGAACCCTACTAAGGGGCACCCCCTATAAAAACCCGATGCAGAAGCCAGAACAACTCAGTCGTCATGTTTTACCTGACGTTGCCCAGTAATAGTTCACTCGATGTGTTTCCTGACAACACCTTGGCCAAGTATGTGACTCAATTACCACAACCGTTACATTTACCGGGTCGGTGGGAATGTGGACTGGTGGATATTCAGTACCCTTACTCATGGTACAACGTACGAGACCAAGAAGTATGGTACGACGTCACCTACGAAGGCAAAGTAACCAAACTGATTCTCCCCGAAGGCCAATACGATACGCCCCAGAAGTTCATAAGAGGGTCTCCTCTCCTTGTTGGAGTACAAGTCTCTACGGGAGGCCACGAATAGTTCAAAACCCCTGATAGCCTATCCCTTCAAGAATCACGTGATCTGGGCTGTCAACCCACACAACGACAAGGCCTGTATCCTGCTGAGCCCTAACGTGGCTGTGAAACTCAGTCCTACACTACAGCAAATGTTAGGTCTGCCTTACAGCGTGTACTCGGGGCCCACCACCGACAACGGTGACGTTGTGATGGATATGAAAGTAGGCATGTACGGACTCTACGTCTACTCGGACGCAGTGGACAGCCATATTGTGGGCGATGTGAACACACCTCTGTTACGGGTGGTCCCCATTAGCAAGACGTATGGCAATCAAGTCAACCAGAGTTTCAACCATATACTCTACCTGCCCGTACGACATACCGATATCAATACGATCATGGTGGATATAAGAGATGACACGGGACACCCGATCGCATTCGAACGAGGGAAAGTGGTGCTGACACTTCATTTCCGACAAGCCCGTTCTCCTCACTTCGTATAATGTACGTGCCTTACCAGTGCCATACGCCCAGCTATGCCGACTACTACAAGAAACAAACGGGAGGAGGCTTGCCCATCTTTAGCGGTGCACGCATGCAACGAGGGCACGGATTGGGAAACATACTGGGCAGCATTGTGAAAACGTTCTTACCCTTGGTGACACGGGGTGTCAAAGCGGTGGGGAAACAAGCGGTACGCAGTGGATTGCGCGTGGCCGGTGATGTGATGGGAGGCACAGCACCCCGACAAGCCTTGAAACGACGGGCTAAAGAAGCAGGCAGCGTCTTGATCGCCAAAGCCCTTAAAAGACAACCACGGACACAGCGAAGAGTCATTCGACGTCCAACACACCGACGACGCACACCGCGGAGGACTAAGACCAAGAAGAAGAAGAAGAGTAGTAGGAGAGACATCTTCGCATAATGGCATTCATTCACTCCGAGTCGTGTCCGTCTACCAACAGTGAATTGGATTTGTGGACTATTCCACCCACCCAGACCAGTGTAGCCGAAGGACGTTGGGTAGAACATCGACCCCTGGCTAGCCTGACGGGGACGGGACCTGTGGAATTTACCATCGAAAACAAAGATACGGCCTACCTGGATTTAGCCCACACCTACTTGTACGTGAAAGCCAAAATAGTGGACGCAGCCGGGGCCGACCTTGCGGATGATGCAGTAGTAGGCCCGGTGAATCTTTGGCTGCACTCCTTGTTCCAACAGGTGGATATGAGTCTGAGCGATAAACTCATCAGTACGTCCACCAATACATACCCGTACCGAGCCTACATGGAGACGCTGTTGTCGTACGGTGTAGATGCCAAAAAATCCCACTTGCAAGCCTCGCTGTACTACAAGGATACACCCGGATCCATGAATAGCGTGCTCGCTGCCAATAATGGATTCACCGCGCGCAAAAACCTAGCAGCCACTAGCAAGTCCGTCGATATGATGGGACGACTGCACGCCGAACTGTTCCTGCAAGACCGCTACATGATGAACGGTGTATCCATCAAGATCAAGTTGATCCGTTCCACACCTGCGTTCGCCTTGATGGCCGCTGGAGCGGCCCCCAATTACAAGATCGTCCTAGAAGATGCAGCCCTGTTTGTGCGTACGGTGGATTTGCAACAGGGGGTGTTGGTGAGTCACATGGAAGCCTTATCGAAAAAACCAGCCCTGTACCCCATCCGACGCGTACAGACCAAGGTGTTCTCTGTGCCAACCGGTACGATGATGGCCAATCGTGAAAATTTATTTCTAGGGGATCACCCTAAACGTGTTACCATAGCGTGTGTGACCAACACCGCTTTCAATGGAGCGTGGGATGAGAATCCGTTCGCCTTTCAACATTTCAACCTGAACTTTTTGGCACTGCACGTGGCTGGCCATCAAATTCCAGCCCGTCCATTACAACCCGATGTTGGTAACCAAAACTATGTGCGGAGCTACCTGAGCCTGTTTACAGCCACAGGACAAAACAACCAGGACGAAGGAAATAGCATCACTCGACGAGACTTTTACCGTGGGTACACGTTGTTCGCCTTCGACCTCACCCCCACCCTGGAACACGATCATCAACTGGCCTACGGTTGGAACTGCGGTTTGCTGTCGCTCTAGCCCAGACCATTAACGTCATTTGCTACGCCGAGTTTGATAACGTCATCAGCGTGGATCAGCAAAGAAACGTGCTGTGTGACTACGCCAACTAGAGTCATGGATACAGAGCAGCTGATGGGCATACTCCAGCGGGATCCTAAGATCCCCTTTCGAGGTGTGTTTCCACGCAATGTGTTTCCCACCCACTCCACCACCCCAGCAGCCTACATCCTGAATACAGACCCGGGGTCTCGACCCGGTGAACATTGGGTAGCTGTGTACGTGGACACCCTAGCCCAAGGCGAATACTTTGATTCCTACGGACTTGCACCCCTACATCCCGATTTGGTGAAATTCATGGACGTCTCTACTACAGTGTGGCGTTGGAATACTCAAAGATTACAAGGACCCTTGAGTAGTGTGTGCGGGCAGTACTGTGTGTTTTATCTCACTCACTGGAGTAGAGGACATTCTATGCCAACCATCGTACACATGTTTGATGATTATTGTCAAGCCGAAGACCGTGATGTCCTCGTCTATGACTGGACGGCCTCTCGTTTTAATGTGCATGCTCCATTTCTCTGGTTAACTTAAATGCACTGCGCGCAGGCCACTTGTTTTTTTTTATCACGTTATTGTTATGACGTTGTTGTTCTGACGTTCATTGGTGTTGAATAAAAATTGATGAAAAAACACAAAAAATGAGGGTTTTGACTTATTTTTTTATTTAAGTCAACAAGAAGGTAGAATATGTACAAATAGAATTACAAGCGTCTAGTCCGTCATTCATAATCCAGCCGTCGTCCATTAGAGAATATCCGCGTCCATAATCCAAAGACCTATTCCATTTTCCACATAACAGTATTAGCACCAAATTCAAAAAGACAATCATAGTATACATAAACATAGGCTTGTTTCATGCAAGAGAGAAGCGGTCAACAGTTTTCAATGATGCCGGCAAGACATCATGATGTTCCAGAAATATCAAATCCGTATCGCTGATCAGTATTCTTAATCCATAATATTCGTTATAGAGTCGTCATCTAAAAAAAGATGTATCTCAGTCACGCTTTGATTGTGACTGTTCATATGAGTACCATGAGGATCTTGAAGTACATGGGTTCATACGGCCCCTAGCCCCGGGTTAAGCGGAATTAGACACAAGTTACGAAACGTACAAATAGAAGGGTTAAGGTCCAAAAAAAGTTCTGTCAGGAGTAGGATTCGAACCTACGCCAGCTCTTCGCCGACCAGCACTTAATACCAGCGCCTTAAACCACTCGGCCATCCTGACTTTTACAGTTTTTTAAGTGGTGTATCAACAGTTATAGTTCGACATTGTTCACAAGTCCAAGTAAGTGGTGCTCACACCATCGGCCAACACTTTCCGTTTCGGGTAAAAGAAAGTAAAGGCGTCTCGTTGCTGAATGTACGTCCGCATCTGGTGGTCCACTACCCGAAATCCTCGGTTAGTGCCACTGGCACTAGCCTGGCTTTGCAGCACGTTCAAGTACAAGGCTTTGTCGATGTTGGGATCGCGCCGGCTCACCCCTTTGCAGCTAAACTTATTTTCGTCTCCCCCGTAACAGTAATACGTCTTGGAGGAGAGCCCAATCATAGCATCCCCACTCCACTCCAGCTTGAAGAGGCCCGGCGTACGCTTATCGTACTGGTAATGGTCACGTCGAGGTAGCCACTGGTCCCGTTCCGCTTCATACTGGGTACGTAACTCCGGTTTCACCAGGGACTCCCAATCCGCATTAGAGACGGCCATGTAGGCCGAGTCCGTATCCATCTCCATGAGTTGCCAGTCTGATGGATTAAAATACACACCCATGAAATCATAGAGAAACTGCAGCATTCTCAGCTTGGCCACCTGGTATACCATACATCCAATCTGCAGGGGTAGGTTGTAACGGATAGTCTTCTTGGCTAAAGTGACTTCATAGGTGTCGTCATCGATGACCTCCACGGACCGAAACAGAGGAGAATTCACTTTTTTGCGGGCTTGGGCAGTAGTACAAATGTTCACGTTCACGTGCTTATCCTGGTTCGTGACTGTTTTTCCGTAATACCCATTGCCCGTCAACTTCCAAGATTCACCGATGATGGCCTGACTCGGGTCTTGATCACCTTGACGACGGGCCGACGTCACGATGTCGGCATTCTCCGCAAAACAGGCGTGGGGTACGTATTGTATCACTTGGTATATCTGGGTAATTTCCAAACCGTGGTTCATGTACCACTGCAGTAAGGGAGTGCCCAGCAAGATTTTCTCGCCCCACATACTACCAATCAACATCCGTCGAGGTTGAGGCAAACACTCGTGTTGCTCCGCATAGGCCCTCATGGTGTCCCCAATATCATCCCGACCCACCAGCGTGTTCTTAAAGATGGGAGGACACTGGGCGAAGAGAGGCTTGAGAGTGTCGGGAACATGCAAATCACATTCGACAAAGCCGTAGAGGTCCCCCGAACGAACGGCGTCGAACATCTGTGGCAGACTCAGGAGTCGCCGACGACTCAAGGGGTACTCGCGCTCTTTTAGGAAACGCCGTAAATGGGGCAGGGCCTGGCACATGGTGTGAAATTCACACTCCCACATTTCGATCAGATGGTATCCTCTCTCTTTCACATAATCACCGTTCTCCACCACTTCTTCCCGTAATTCTTCCGGTGTTTTTCCACGTCGTTCGTTGAAGCGTCCAGCGCTGAAATGACATCCGTGGCCGTGCCAATAGCAACCGTAAAATTGGAATACGGTCGGTGTACTACCCACCAGGGCAAACCCATCGACGGGGAGTCGACGATCTCCTATGCGCTTCTCTGTGGCGTTGGTTTGGTGTCGTATAGTAAGTCGATAGGCTTCCCAATCCAACCATTGATCAGCCACATGCTTGTAGGGCGTGCGTTGCGGTGTAAAATGCCGAGCTTCCGCCAACCAACGTGTATAATGGCCACTGGGCATAGGTTGGGCCAGCGACCACAGGTACAAGGCATTGGCATCGAATCCGATGATCTTAGCACAGGGTTTTCCACTGGGGAGAGTAGTGACGTCCTTCTCGTGGTAACGGTGAAAAATGAGACTCGGTCCGCCCACAATGTTCTGCTTTAGACAATCATGCATGTCTGCATCTTTTTGCTGTATCAGCGAGAAGTACGTAGGACACGCTTGAAAAAGATGACGAAGCGCCAGACCCGGTAAACTCAAGCACTCCTTGAAGATATCGACGTGCATCTCACGACGAAAGAGTTGAACCATTTTCTCGGCCGCTTCCAGGAAAGGAACCACATCTAGGTTATTATACCATATCAGGAAATCTCGCAAGGTCTGCATATGTTGATCGTTCCATACCTGCTGTAGTTCCCGGTACGTGTCTTCGGGACATTCCACTTGCTTCAAATCATCAAAGAACGCATCCCGGGGTGGCAACTGTGTTTCCTCCAAACAGTCGAGCGTCGATATATACGTGTAAGGGAACCTCCCTTTGGTTTGTGCACAGTCATACGCCTTCACCCACTGATCATAGCTATAATTAGGAGCTAAGTAGTTCCGTACATCCAGGAAACGGAGTGATGTGGTAGTGAGGGCCATATGATTATTGATCTTCTTGATGACGGACTTGAGGGTATTCGCCTGGGCCAAGTAGGGGTAAAGAAATTCCTTCACCATGTTCAAGTCATAGCGCCCCGAGTTGAAACCTAGCACCGGTAACTGGCCTAGATATTGTAGGAAGCGCACTTTCAATTTCTCCGCATACGGTTTCGGTAAAGGCACATCCTGCGACTGCAGGGGCTGCGACTCGGGCTCCGACTCGGACTCGGACTCGGACTCTTCATCGTCACTAAACGCTACACCCGGTATAGGAATCCGATCGTCCAGTTGGTCCAGTACGTCCTGGAACTTGGACACCAATAGTTCTGTACTAGCCGCACTGACTTCTTCTAAATACTCCATCATGCGGGTGATCAACTCATGGGAATCCCCCGTGGACACGAAACACACCGGTGCAGCGTCATAACCAGGTACGTTGCTCGAAATACTGACACTCAGAGGAATATGGCGCTGCGTCCACTGCGTTTTCGCTGAAAACATGTCCATGGGCTCCAACAGGGTCTCAAAATCGTAACACGCCCGGTAGGGAAAATAACGGTCCTGCTCCGGTATGATCAAACCCTCATAGGCCAGTTCCTGGAAAATAGTAGGCGTATTATGATACACACCACCCGGATATACTCGCTTCATCACGTTCGTGCAGATTTTCTCGTGGCGATGTAAGTCGCGAGACTTTTTAAACACCCGATGGCATTGGGCACAACTGAAAGACTGAGCGTACTGGCTCATATTGTAGATCAGCGAAAAATGACTCACGCCATTGTCGTCGAACACATTGACTTTCATCGTAGCAGCATACCGTTCTGTTGAACGACGAACCAATTCAGCCACAAATGTATCCTCCTCGCATCGTAATCGGTATACAAAGATATTGATGTTGAACAGTGTTTCCACGTCATCCAAATTCTTGAACGGGACTCCACGGAAGTGCCGCTCATCCAAGTCTTGCTGCTGTAAATACTGTTCCCAATAGTCATTGGCCACTCTGTCACAACCCCGGGGGTTACACTCGTCCACATGCACGGCCAAACACCGAAACAGACATTTCAACCGGAGGTGCTGCTGGGTACCAGGGAAAATCTTCTCCACGTCTCATGCTTTCGTCTCATACAAGCGGGTAGGCAAGCAGGCAGGCAGGCAAGCAGGCAGGCAGGCAGGCTGGTCAGGTCAGTCAGGCAGGTAGCCAGGCTGGTAGTGCAATGAATACACCCCCACCCCTAAAAATCGCCTCCTTTTATACGTTTTTCTACAATCCGCCATCTTAAACCCACCACCACCACCTCCCACAGGCCGCCATCTTAAACCCACCACCACCACCTCCCACAGGCCGCCATCTTAAACCCACCACCACCACCTCCCACAGGCCGCCATCTTAAACCCACCACCACCACCTCCCACAGACCGCCATCTTAAACCCACCACCACCACCTCCCACAGGCCGCCATCTTAAACCCACCACCACCACCTCCCACAGACCGCCATCTTAAACCCACCACCACCACCTCCCACAGGCCGCCATCTTAAACCCACCACCACCACCTCCCACAGGCCGCCATCTTAAACCCACCACCACCACCTCCCACAGGCCGCCATCTTAAACCCACCACCACCACCTCCCACAGGCCGCCATCTTAAACCCACCACCACCACCTCCCACAGGCCGCCATCTTAAACCCACCACCACCACCTCCCACAGGCCGCCATCTTAAACCCACCACCACCACCTCCCACAGGCCGCCATCTTAAACCCACCACCACCACCTCCCACAGGCCGCCATCTTAAACCCACCACCACCACCTCCCACAGGCCGCCATCTTAAACCCACCACCACCACCACCCACAGTGACCCCTGTGACAGAATACTCGCTTCTGATTGGCTGTCGCTGTGACGTCACAGAGGTCATATGCAAATTTCTGAGGTCAACGGACATCAATTGAGGTTTACCCTACTACTAACACGTAAATGAAACACTTCAACTCGTCAACTACAACTCTTCAAATCTGCAATATAAATCTCAAACATAAAATACAAATGAATAAACAACCATGAAACAAAAACCACAGTGACGAAACCAATTTCATGTTGTCTGCCATCTTTAGGATTTTTTTTACTGTATCTCATTAGCCTTTCCTTGATCTAAGAAAATTCCATAGTTCAATAACATTATCATTACTGTACTTACATTTTCACACATAAAATAATCACGGTCATACAAGATTAGATATCATTTACCTCTGAACATCTTTTAGATTTAATTGGTCTGACTTGTCTTGAACTATCTTCCTTTCAAGTTATATTCAACTTGCTTTGTTTAGAGAAAGCAATATGTTAACGGAAACTGACAGGCTCCGCCATATCATTCATTTAGTGATGTTCAAAACTAGCTCTCGGAGTTCGCATACTAAAGTACCAACGCTCTAGTTGTATTTAGTTGAGGTCTTCCACTTGTTTTAGCCTGTTGGGCCTTGTTCAACAGCATGTATTATCAGCAGCACTTCAGATGAACTTGTATACTTTGCCCTCTTTAGCAATATCAGCAGTAATAGTGTAAGGTGATTTCGACTCCCATATTCCAGGGAGGTAACTCTTGGTTCCCCTTTTTCCGCCAGGGGGCGCTCTTGTAGGTATGACGTCACATCCGGTCTGGGAGAATGGCGCGTGACCTGTGAACATGATAGGATATGTACTGACCTGTCTGTGGGGTTTTTCCACAATGTCGTTCACCTGCGTGTCTTTTCGGATGGGGTTTTTCCCGCCAGAATTTTCGCTGTCCTCTGCTTGGAGTTGTCACGGGCCGAACACCTGGCTCCCCAAATTGCAACATTGTTGCACGTTCGCTACAATGTTGCATTTCCCGCCAGAATTTCGCTGTCGTCTGCTTGGGGTTGTCACGTGCCGAACACCTGGCTCCCCGAATTGCAACATTGTTGCACGTTCGCTACAATGTTGCGAAGATGTCACGGAGATCACCGAAGAGACACGGAGGTGCCCGAAGAGACACGGAGATCCCCGAAGGGGGCGAGAGGGGTCCCTAGTGTACCGATTAGGTCGTATGAGGTATCAATGTGAAGCATTCGTGAAGCGGCATCCGATGGGGAGGGTGTGGGGTTGAAATATCGTCAATGCGCATGCGCGGTAGACCAAGGGTATGGAAATAGACGTTTTGGGGTCTAGGGGAGCCACTAATGGACCGATGGGGTCGAGTGAGGTATCAATGTGAAGCCTATGTGAGGGGGCATCCGATGGGCTGGGTGTGGGGTTGGAATATGGTCATTCTGCGCATGCGCGGTAGACCAAGGGTATGGAAATAGCCGTTTTGGGATCTAGGGGAGCCACTAATGGACCGATGGGGTCGAGTGAGGTATCAATGTGAAGCCTATGTGAGGGGGCATCCGATGGGCTGGGTGTGGGGTTGGGATATGGTCATTCTGCGCATGCGCGGTAGACCAAGGGTATGGAAATAGACGCTTTGGGGTCTAGGTGGGTCCCTAATGGACCGATAGGGTCGAGTGAGGTATCAATGTGAAGCCTATGTGAGGGGGCATCCCACTGGGTGGATGTGGGGTCGGAATATCGTCATTCTGCGCATGCGCAATAGAGAAAGGGTATGAAAATAGACGTTTTGGGATGTAGGTGAGCCCCTAATGAGCCGATGGAGTTGAGTGAGGTATCGATGTGAAGCCTATGTGAGGGGGCATCCGATTGGACTAGGATCTCGGCCGTTGTCCACATTCTGCGCATGCGCAGACAGGAAATTCTGGGAATTACAGCCTGTCGTAGCAAGACTACTACACGGTGGAGCAGATTTTGAAAACGGAACGTCGACGTGGCAAACTGTTTCATTTCGTCAAATGGCAAGGCTGGCCCAGTTCCTTCAATTCCTGGGTCGCTGCCAACCAGGTGAAACGACTATAAAGCCAGACACCACTGCAGTCATCCTTCATTCCACGTCCGACCACAGTGCTATGGTCAAACAGCAGCTGCCTCTGAACACAGCCTCTCCCAAAACGCGCAAAGCGCAAGTGGGCGTTGTGGTGATACTGCTAACCCTGCTGAGTGTGTTGTACGGAGGTGTGTTTTACGACGTAGCCTATGTCAGCACGTTACTTAACCAACTGAGAACACCAGCCACCAGTGAAACCGGTCTACAGATAGCACCAGTCAACCCCGCATCGAGCCCAGTCAACACCACACCACGTGTACAAGCCACGTCGAGCTCCACACCAAGCTCCACACCTACACCAAGTACACCCACTACGTCTGAAAACCCACCGGATTTCATCCCTCACAGTGAACAGACAACGACGACCGACGTTTTACCCAGCACCATCATCACTCGCAGTGAACAGACAACGACGACCGACGTTGTAACCACCACCACCACTCCAGTTCACTCGTACCAAATTTACAAGAGCGGGTTACCACGACAGCGCATACAGCTCGAACCATGGACCCTCGGTGGCAGCATCCCTTCACTTGCGTCATCGCAGGACCCACGGGTTCCGGCAAAACGCATTTCGTCAGGAAGCTCCTTCAATACACCGACAGCATGATCACCCCACCCATTGCCCGAGTCGTGTGGTGTTACGGAGAATGGCAGGAAGCGTATGCAGCAATGCCCCACATCACGTTGGGCACACCGGTTCTCGTCAGATCACCGAAGTTAAGCAGCGTTGAGCTCGGTCAATACTTGGATGGGTGACCGGGTGCTGTACTGGCTGGGCTGATCAGTGTCCAGAATAATATGAACTGTGGACAATCTCGTGTTCTAGCACATGTAGGCACCGTCGTGATATGACTGAAACAATGTTGAAAACGACGTTAAATCCTACTCACTCACTCACTCACTCACTCGTGGAAAGCCAACCCAACCTGGCCGATTTGGAACCCGACACCTTGGTGGTTCTAGATGATCTCATGGCGGAGACGGATGCGCGGGTCATCCAACTCTTTACCAAAGGCAGCCATCATCGACGGCTCAGCATCATCTACATTGTGCAGAATCTGTTCAGTAAAAACAAAGAACATCGGAACATCAGCTTAAATGCCCACTACCTGGTGGTCTTCAAAACCCGAGAGATACCACTCAACTGCTGCACCTGGCGAGACAGATGTATCCCGGCCGCACACCGTTTGCGTTGGAAGCATTTAAAGATGCCACAACCCCTCAGCACGGGTATATGCTCTTCGACCTCAAGCAAGCCACCCCCGACCACCTTCGACTACGGACCGGTATCTTTCCCGGAGAGACCCACCACGTGTACATGGAAAAATAATGTAAACACATCCACAGTGGCGCCCCCAGCTGAGGTGTGTGTGTTTGATGATGGGGATAATAAAAAGAATTAATACCACAGCATGGTTGACTTTGTCTGTGTTCTCTGAAGTAGATAAAAAGAGCAGAGTTGTGGGTTCTAGCATTAGTTGTACATGATGTCTGCGCGAGTACGGAAGCACGCTCCGACGCTCCGTGTATTGAAGACGGCCCCACCCGAGTTGGTCCGAACCATTGTACGTGGTGTTACCCTGACCTTGTACGCTGTCTGTGCGAGATCGGGTACAACCTGTTAAAAGGCAACGTACCACTGACTCCGGCTCAGAAGACCAAGTTGGCCAAGCATAAGACAGGTCTCCGAACCTTAGTCCAGAAGCGGGTCCCTCAAACACAAAAGAAAAGGTGTTACAGAAAGGCGGCTTTCTCGGGGCCATCTTAGCACCGTTGGCCGCTTCCGTGTTGGGTCCAGTATTGGGTGGACTCTTCGGTCGACAATGAACCACACGAAAAAAATGGTCCTCGTCGAACCACGGTTCCTTCAAAACCTCCAATCGCCCTACCCTGTCCCATCTACGGTGAAGACCATAAACACCCTCGATGGAGAGATGCAACAGATCTCACAGAGACCGGGGTTAAGCGACAGTGAGAAAGTACAACGGTACAATGAGACGCTTCAACGGTACATGACGTTCATGGACCAATACAAAACCCTCTCTACCCCACCACCACCACCACCACGTGACACACCGCCGACCTCAGCACCGCTCCAACAGCCGCCATTACCAGGGGTACCACCCACAGCCCACAGTGGGTGGAAGACGAAGTGCTGAAGAGTGTACCTGCATCGTTCAAGAAACAAGCTGGCCTGGTATTACAACGGATGAAACAGAATCCTAACATGACTTGGAATGATAAAGGCGAACTACTGGTACAGAATCAGGTGGTCCCCGGGACCCACATGACGGATATAGTGAATGACCTGATGCGTAAACGCAGGTCGCACACGGATCCTCGAGGATGGGAGGTCTTCGCTCAAGGCTTGAAAGACATGCATGTATCACAGGAATTGGTGGGGAACCCCCACCGCTGGGCCTTTATGCAGCGAACCCAGCAATCGCCGAGTGGCCCCCTACCTTCTTGGGAATCCGAATGGGAACCGGAGTCACCCCCCAAAACACCACCATCACAACGGGCACCTTCTTTTCAGAACTTTAAAAAACCATCCTTGATCAGGACACCCCACATCTCCAGAGCCGTGACACGTAGCAAGTCAACGCGACGAACACGACGCCGGACACAACCGCCCAAGGCCTGGAATTACAAGCGTCTAGTCCGTCATTCATAATCCAGCCGTCGTCCATTAGAGAATATCCGCGTCCATAATCCAAAGACCTATTCCATTTCCATATAACAGTATTAGCACCAAATTCAAAAGACAATCATAGTATACATAAACATAGGCTTGTTTCCTGCAAGAGAGAAGCGGTTAACAGTTTTCAATGATGCCGGCAAGACATCATGATGTTCCAAAAATATCAAATCCGTATCGCTGATCAGTATTCTTAATCCATAATATTCGTTATAGAGTCGTCATCTAAAATAAGATGTATCTCAGTCACGTTTTGATTGTGACTGTTCATATGAGTACCATGAGGATCTTGAAGTACATGGGTTCATACGGCCCCTAGCCCCGGGTTAAGCGGAATTAGACACAAGTTACGAAACGTAGCGCCATAGATCTTGCACGCTACGTTCGTATTTTGCTATCAGCATGCGATATGTATCGCCAAATTTGAGAAACTTTGAGTGGAGGCGCTTGGTGGAATAGCCCTGTTTTTATAAGTTTCTGCAACAATGTTTTGTGACGTTGATTAAAATCGTCACATTTAACACAGGATCTAGCAAATGCTACTAGGCGAGAAACGTATACGCCATATGCAGGTCCCACTGGAATATTACTGTCCAGAAAGGGATAGTTTACGATGTCGAAATTGTAATCATCTCTTTTGTCATAAAGTCGACGAGAGAATGCCCGCTTCATTTTTATAGAGATATAGATCTAAATATGATGTGCCTGTAGGGCTGTCTGTAGTTTCCTTCAAATCCAGTGAAGGTGGATATATATCCTTCACTGCGTCATTTATATAGCGATTATCCACAGCGAGAAGATCGTCTATATGGCGTTTGGTGAATGAGAAGGAACGGGCTTTGAATGGATTGGTTTTTGAAAGCGCCTGCATATAGTCATATTCATAAGAGAACAGATACAGGTCAGCCAACAGGGGTGCACAATTAGTACCCATTGGAATACCTATATGCCGCTGATATATTGTGTTGCCAAATTTCACATAGATATTTTTAATGAGAAATTCAAGCAACTCTATAAACAAAGAAACATCCATGAATGATATCTCTTGTATGTAGTAGAGCTAAAGAATGCTTTATGGCTTCCGACATTAATAGATCTACGATCAGTTTTCTTGAACACAGATACTATTAATGAACTTAGACGGTCAATAAGGTCCTGATGAGGGATTGTAGTATAGAGAGTCGAGAAATCCCATGTGGATACATGTCTGTACGGTATGTGACCTTTAGCATCAAGCTCTTCCGTAAGACATTTTGAGTTTTCAATATCCACATACATTCAACGCCAGAGTTCTTAGAAATAGTGGCGTAATACCTTTCCCAAAATGCTTTTACCTCCTGAAGGGCCCTCGTCAATAGGGTTGAAAGAAGCTTGGTGGTGCAGCTTCTAGAACCAGCTATGAATCTAGCTTTGTATGGTGATTTATGCATTTTGGGAGTCCAGTATATTTTTGGTATGTCGTTATGATTGGTTGGAAGACAAATATCTCTTTCCCTGAGAAACTTTTTGTTATTGTTAAATAAATCTTCCAGAGTAAATGCAGTTTGGGAGTAAGTAGACCTATTTGATGAAGATATGTCTACACTCAATTCTTTAACCAGCACCTGGTAATAGTAATATTTACATATGAATATTATATTATTCGGAGCTTTGTCAGCTGGGACTATGACGAATTTACTCTGGAGATTTGCTAGAACTTCTTGCGAATTGAGGTTTCTCAGAACTTGTTTTGCCTGGGGAAGAGTACTTCTGTCAATATGGCGGATTGTTTCAATGACCTTGCTCTTCGTGAGGTCCAGCCAATCAGCGAGTACTGTAGGTTCAACTTTTTGTCGCTTAGACCAATCAATAACGTACTGTTCCAATGCAGACAGGACTATCTTCTGGTCGGCCTTCAGATTTATTCTTCTTGGCTCTCTATATTTAGGTCCCTTCATCAGGAGTAATTTCAGATCCTTATAACTCACCACATCAAGGTCACCAGTCACAATATGTTTGCATGGTGTATAGATAAAGTTCGACGATTCACAATCACAACCATATCCTCCTGACATGTATAAGTTCCAGTGAAACTCCTGGACAGCATTGGAGTAATTGAATATTTTGGTGGCTATAGATTTAGTGTACTTATATGAAATGCAAGGAGGTTCTGTGAACTTAAAATAGTTTGGTACAGCGTTGCGTACCTCTGGATCATTCAGGATTCGAGGTAAATTAATGATGTCCAGTCTTTTATCTAAGTAGTTGAGTTTCAAGAAAAGCCGATATTGAGAGGTTTCGATTATGTTCACTGGACGATACAACCGAAAATACGCTATATCTTGACATACTTTAATACTTTAACGAAGGAAAAGACCTATTAAAACCAACAGCAGCAGCAGGACAGCTCAGTCGCCATGTTTTACCTCAACCTACCCAGTAACAGTTCGCTGGATGTATTTCCTGACAACACCTTGGCCAAGTACGTGACCCAGTTACCACAACCGTTGCATTTACCTGGGCGCTGGGAATGTGGCCTCGTGGATATCCAATACCCTTACTCGTGGTACAACGTGCGAGCCAATGAAGTGTGGTACGAGGTGACCTACGAAGGAAAAGACACCCGACTCACCCTCCCCGAAGGCCAATACGATACTCCCAAAGAGTTCATGGGTGGGCTGTCAAGACTGTTGCATTATAAGGCTCTACGGGAGGCCACGAATACTTCAAAACCCATCAAATCCTTTCCCTTCAAGAATCACGTGGACTTCGATTACAACGCACACAACGACAAGGCACAGCTTATCGTCACCGCCAACGCGAGTGTCGTACTGAGTCCTATCCTACAGCAAATGCTGGGTTTCGATCTACAGAAGTTCGCTGGTCCCACCGCCCACCAATGCGAGATCCCGATGGATATGAAGTCGGGTATGTACGGACTCTACGTCTACTCGGACGTGGTGGACAACCACATCGTGGGCGATATCAACACACCTATGTTACGGGTAGTGCCCATTAAAAAGACGTATGGAGATCAAGTCACCCACAGTTTCACCCACATGCTCTACATACCCGTACGACAAACCGACATCAACACTATCACGGTGGATATAAGAGATGACACGGGGCGACCGGTGGCATTCGATCGCGGGAAAGTGGTGCTGACACTTCATTTTCGACAAGCACGTGCTCCCCACTTTGTATAATGAAGGTGCCTTACGAGTGCGATGCACGCAGCTATATGGATTATTACGCCCAACAGGCCGGCGGTGGCCTTCCGGTCTTTAGTGGTGCACGCATGCAACAAGGACATGGACTGGGGAACATACTTGGGAGCATCGTCAAAACGTTCCTGCCCTTGGTGACGCGTGGGGTGAAAGCAATCGGCAAACAAGCGGTACGCAGTGGACTGCAAGTCGCCGGTTATGTTTTGGGGGGTACGGCACCCAAAGAAGCCTTGAAACGGCGGGCCAAAGAAGCAAGAGACGCACCAGTCGACGACCGACCCAGCGACGACGCACATCGAAGACCCAGGATATCTTTTCTTAAAACATGTCCTTGATCGACGCAGAGTCCTGCCCCTCCACCAACAGTGAATTTGATTTGTGGACCGTCCCGCTCATACAGACCAGTGCCGAACAAGGATTATGGGTGGAGCATCTCCCGCTCTCCAGCATCAACGAAACAGGGCCCATCGAGTTCACCATCAGTAATGCGGATACGGCCTATGTGGATTTAGCCCATACATACTTGTATATGAAAGCCAACATCGTTAATGGAGATGGCTCCAGAATCATCGACCAAGCAACGGTTGGCCCGATGAATCTCTGGCTGCACTCGATGTTTCAACAGGTGGATATATTTCTCAGCGACAAACTCATCAGTGACTCGACCAACACGTACCCCTATCAGCCTACATCGAGACGCTGTTGTCGCATGGGCGAGAGGCTAAAAAATCTCAACTGACAGCCGCTTTATTCTACCAGGACACAGCCCAGCACATGGGCGTAAAGAACGACAATGTGGGATATAACAAACGGAAGGCTTTGACCGCGAACGGCGTCTCGGTGGATCTCATGGGTCGACTGCACGCAGACATGTTCATGGAAGACCGGTACCTGTTGAACAAGATCCCCATCAAAATCCGACTGATACGGGCGCCTCCGACCTTCGCCTTGATGGCCACTAACGTAGACGGGCATGCAGCTGACTATGAGATTGTCATCCAAGACGCAGTCCTGTATGTCCGAAAAGTGAAACCGAATCCAGCCGTTCAATTGGGACACCTCAAAGCCTTGGAAACAAAACCAGCCCAGTACCCTATCCGACGTGTGCAAACCAAAGTGTTCTCTGTGTCTCCTGGAAATATGAGCGCCAACAAAGAAAACCTGTTTCTGGGGGAACTACCCAAGCGATTGTGTGGAAAATACCAGTTTCAGCGGAGCCTACACAGAGAACCCGTTTGACTTTAAACATTTCGGTATCAATTTTGTGGCCCTGCATGTGGATGGACAACAGGTCCCAGCCACGGCCTTAACACCGAACTTTGGGCGCGCGAATTTCGAGCCTATCAGAGCCTGTTTACAGCCACCGGTCAAATCAACCAGGACGAAGGGAATATGATCAGTCGGGAGGACTACGCGAACTGATACACGTTGTTCTGTTTCGATTTGACCCCCACCTTAGAGGACGACCATCAGCTGGCCCTCGCCAAGCAAGGCAATTTACGGCGGAAATCCACTTTGCATGAGCCCTCCGGAGCACCGTCAATGTGATCTGCTACGCCGAGTTTGACAACATCATTCAAGTGGACAAAGCGCGCAACGTCCTGTTTGACTTCTCCACCTAACATGGATACAGACCAGATAACCACCGTGCTGGAGAATGACCCAGAGACACGTATGGTCTTTCAAGGGGTGCTCGCCCGAGATGTGTTCCCATCAGACCGTATGTATCCTGCTGCTTACGTTCTCAACAGGGACCCGATGGATCGGCCCGGTGAACATTGGATGGGCGTGTACTTGACAGAACAGCAGGGCGAATACTTTGACCCTTACGGCCTGCCACTCCTCCATCCCGATTTAACAGACTTCATGGATCAAGGCACAGAGACGTGGTGTTGGAACAGTCAAACGTTGCAAAGCCTGACCAGTAGCGTGTGCGGACAATATTGCTTGTTTTACATGTACCATCGATGCCGGGGAAGAACCTTATCTACCATCGTACAGATGTTTGACGAGTACCCCAAGGCCGAGGACCGAGATGTACTCGTATATGACTGGGCCGCCCATCATTTCAATGTACAAGCCCCGTTCTGGGCTTAAGTTCTTTCAATGTACAAGCCCCCCTGTTCTGGGCTTAAGTTCTTTCAATGTTCAAGCCCCCTGTTCTGGGCTTAAGTTTTATCGATTTCAATGTACAAGCCCCCCGTTCTGGGCTTCAGTTTTCACGTGGTTGTTCTCACGTTGTTGTTGTTGAATAAAAAAACAAAATGAGATCTCACCCAAAAACCCCCTGTCTTGTGTGTTTTCTATATGAGCATAATGCATGAAGGCTATAACAGACATGTGGGGATTCGGTGAACTGGCTTCGAACACCGTGGAGAAAGTAGCCCATCAGTGGCCTAGGATAATCCGAAATTCACCCGCGCAGGCGTGCGGCCGGATAAGGCGCGCGCGCGCGCTGCGGTCGGAGTAACCCGCGCGCGCTGCGGCCGGGGCGGGGCCGGGCCGGAAAAAACACGGACCCTACGTCTAAGGGGAATATTGGAACTCTTCTGTGTTCGAAGGTAGTTTTAGTGAAACCCGGAAGCGACGTCTGTGCGCAGAACCCACACCACCACCCAACCCCAACCATGGACCCCTAGTGGTGGGTCAAACACACCCCCACGCATCCCCCAACATGCCTGCTTTCTATACTACGACCAGACTGCGCATGCGCAGACCCTTGAACACGGACGAACCTTGAGTCCAATCGGATGCTGCTTCACAAGAGCTTCAACATAAGACCTCATACGACTCCATCGGACCCATAGTGACCCATGTCAGCGCCAAAAATGTCTATTTCAATACACTTTCTCTACTGCGCATGCGCAGAATGACGTCAGTTCCACGTCACACCCACCCCGTCGGATACTCCCTCACGACTGCTTTACATTGATACCTCACTCGATCCCATCAGATCATTAGGGGCCTACCTAAACCCCAACACGTCTATTTCTATACTACGGCCAGACTGCGCATGCGCAGACTATTGACAACGAACGACACACTAACCCAGGCGGATGCTCCCTCACGACAGCTTCAAAATAAGACCCCATACGACACCATAGGATCATTAGGGGCTCACCTAAACCCTAAAACGTCTATTTCCACACTTTTTTCCAAGAATTCCCTGTCTGCGCATGCGCAGCATGTGGACAACGGCCGAGACCCTAGTCCAATCGGATGCGCCCTCACATAGGCTTCACATTGATACCTCACTCAACTCCATCGGCTCATTAGGGGCTCACCTACATCCCAAAACGTCTATTTTCATACCCTTTCTATATTGCGCATGCACAGAATGACGATATTCCGACCCCACATCCACCCAGTGGGATGCCCCCTCACATAGGCCTCACATTGATACCTCACTCGACCCTATCGGTCCATTAGGGACCCATCTAGACCCCAAAACGTCTATTTCCATTCCCTTGGTCTACCGGGCATGCGCAGAATGACCATATCCCAACCCCACACCCAGCCCATCGGATGCCCCTCACATAGGCTTCACATTTATACCTCACTCGACCCCATCGGTCCATTAGTGGCTCCCCTAGATCCCAAAACGACTATTTCCATACCCTTGGTCTACCGTGCATGCGCAGAATAACCATATTCCAACCCCACACCCAGTCCATCGGATGCCCCCGCACATATGCTTCACATTGATACCTCACTGGACTCCATCGAACCACTAGGGACTCCCCTAGACCCCAAAACGTCTATTTCCATACACTTGGTCTACCGCGCATGCACAGAATGACGATATTTCAACCCCACGTCCACCCCATCGGATGCCCCTTCACGAATGCTTCACATTGATACCTCATACGACCCAATCGATACACTAGGGACCCCTCTCGCCCCCTTCGGGGATCTTCGTGTCTCTTCGGGCACCTCCGTGTCTCTTCGGTGATCTCCGTGACATCTTCGCAACATTGTAGCGAACGTGCAACAATGTTGCAATTCGGGGAGCCAGGTGTTCGGCACGTGACAACCCCAAGCAGACGACAGCGAAATTCTGGCGGGAAATGCAACATTGTAGCGAACGTGCAACAATGTTGCAATTCGGGGAGCCAGGTGTTCGGCACGTGACAACCCCAAGCAGACGACAGCGAAGTTCTGGCGAGAAAAACCCCATCCGAAAAGACACGCAGGTGAACGACATTGTTGAAAAACCCCACAGACAGGTCAGTACATATCCTATCATGTTCACAGGTCACGCGCCATTCTCCCAGACCGGAAGGGACGTCATACCTACAACAGCGCCGCCTGGTGGAAAAAGGGGAACCAAGAGTTACCTCCCTGGAAAATGGGAGGCGAAATCACCTTACACTACTACTATCAGCAGTGCTATATCGTTCCTTCCATTTATTATTATCCCCCTGGTATCCCTTTCTCGCAGCATGGATCTTATAATGTTGAATTTGGCAGACCTAATTATTGCAACATGCTTGTGTCTGAGGTAGTTCACTCGAGATTGAAGGAGGCAGTTCATTCGAGGATAACCTGTATAGGGAAGATCGGGGTACAGTTTGACATTTGGCACAGTACGACAAGCCATCACGGACAAATATGCAATTTAATTGTATCGATTTGTTTTATCTCAGATATATATATTAGTTCTTTTCACGAAACGGAATATATCATGCACCCGGGGAGAACTTGGATACTTTTGCCGGGGCGCACTGGGACATAATAATCAAATAGTGAAATTTCATCCAGAGATAATATTAAAGTGCATTATTTTGTTTCCTAGATAATAGTAATTACTAATCCCATTAGATTTCAAAGTCAGATGTTTCCGTTGGAATGAGAATCACACAAAATATTTTTTCTTCAAATATGGCCTCTCAGAAATATTTTATGTAACACAGGGGTCTAAAATAGCAAATAAATTGGCCATTGCTGTTGAATCGTCTAAACTCTTATGAAACATAACAGTATACATGTACTTGATTTAAAATGTATTTTGATTATTGTCCCACCCAAGTGGGTGTCCCAGCGTGCCCTGTACCTGGGCACATTGGGACACTTTTTCCCTACATGTAATTCTGGAGGAAAGTATAACAGATATTTTAGAATTTCTCTGTATAATTATGTCAAACTAAATAGTTATAACTAAAGCAACGAAGGCTACGCTACAGGACGATAATAGCGCAGATTTCTGCAAAAACATGGCAAAAAATACTCCAATCCAGGGCGCTGCCGTCAATGCTCTTGAACAGTTTGTCAAGGATACACTATCTCATCGTGACTGTCCACAGACGCTGCTCCCGAGTGAGACGAATACATTATTTCTTCTTCGCTGACCTTAACAATATATATGTACCGTTTAATCCCATTTCCGTGCAAAATCCAGCTATCTTCTAAATGTATTGTTTTATCTAAACTAGCAAATACCCATGGAAAATTTTTCATTGAAGAAATAACGCACTTCATTAGTTTATTAATCAGTTTACGGTGTCGATCCCTGTGAAGATGATAATTGGCAGGAGTTCAGTATTGATGAATTATAAACTGTTTGTACGGAAAGGGGTAATAGTAGCGGTTGGTGTGTGATGAACAAGACAATGGAGTACACGGGTGTTGCTTCATTTATGTATAGTGAAGAATATTATGTAAAACCAGGTCTGTTTAGAGGCTTGATACGTAAATGACCTTCCGCAAGGAATTCACAAAGGCAATTGCTGTAAAGTAGGCATGTTACATGACAGTAACATAATTTACCTATCGAAGTATGAGTCAGAAAAAAAGAACCAGATATAGACAAACAAACAGTATAGCGGGCCCTCAATAACGTGGTGGCGGTGATGCGACGGAATTTTGAGTTGGGTTACGATTCTTGGATACGCTATCGTATTTAATGCAGCGCTGTGCAGATGTGAGCTGTGACAGACAAACATTCGGACATTTCAGCTCTGACAGACTTACGGACTTTTCAGGTCGGCTCTTTTGATAGGTACACTCGCCTCATCTTCATTTTATCCAGCCAATTTCCACGTTCCCACTTCGAACCTGCCTTGATCTCCCTTTCCTAGGTTAAAAGATAGTGATTTCCTTTAAAGGTCTTCTAGCCGAGAATTTTGAGCAGCAACATCCATCCAATTTGATAAATTTTGATAGACATTTTCATTATCTACAAACAGTTAGAATATGAGAAAAGTTAAATACTACTTGTATGATTTTTTCACGAATATATGCTTCAAAAGTATGGCTATTCCCTATATTTTCCGTATTATCAAATGGAGCATGGGTTAGTCCACTTAACATTGTCTACAGCTGAAAAATGCACATGATCCTATATTTTTCCTCATATTACAAGGTTAGGAATGTAACAACACGCAGTATTCAAAAAGTTAATCACTTTGATTCACCACCAACGAACATCCTTAATAGTATAAATATTTACTAATTGTTTATTATCTCGTATATATCATTTATTTTCACCATCTTGAGCTCTTAAATTTTGTTTATTTATCTCTTTTTAACTCCCTGGGAGCCATTGAAATATATTTTTGAACGAAAGTCCGCTCCTCATTTAAGCAAGGCAATGCTACAAATTACGTTTGATAAATCTGGCATAAATAACTCATCTTAGACTTGAAATGCCATTAAGCCATAACAACCTGTACATGACAGAAACGTGTAGGCCGGCAAACTTGTATTACACAATATCTTTCACTTGATTCTTTTTCATGATATCTCTCTTCCCTATTCTTTGTCATTTGTATAAGGCTTGTAACGATATCAAGTAAACTAAGAAATGTACTATGAAATATAAAGCACTTTATTGTTGATCCGCGAAATCTGACTGGAAAGCGGCCCTTAAACTACAATTACCATCATGGACGTGTTAGCCATAATTAAACAAATATCGTATTGTTAAGGTGGATACACATCAGTAGTATAGTAAGTGCATTTCGAGGGTAGTCCACCTCACTGCGTATGCGCGAATGAGGTGAAATGGAGCGTTGCGCAGGGCGGTGTGTGAAGGTGTTCTGCGCAGGTATGACGACAGTTCCGGTCTGGTTGAATCGGGCATGCCCATGAGGGGATGGATTCCTCCGTGGTGCTGCGGTCTGGCGGTGATGCGGTGTGCCTTCGCGGACCGACAGTAGTCCCAAACCCGTTGGTTTTCGTGATGATGTTCGGCAGTCTGTAGGGACCGCTAGTGGACCGATTGGGTCGAGTGAGGTATCAATATGAAGCATTCGCGAGGGATTATCCAACGGGCTGGGTGTGACGTGGAACTGACGTCATTCTGCGCATGCGCAGTAGAGAAAGTGTATGGAAATAGACGTTTTGGGGTCTAGGTGGGTCACTAGTGGGCCGATGGGGTCCGAAGCATCCATCTGGACTAGAGTATCGTTCGTTGTCAACATTCTGCGCATGCGCAAACAGGGAATTGTGGGAAAAGGGTATGGAAACAGACGTTTTGGGGTCTGGGTGAGCCCCTAATGATCCGATGGAGTCGAGTGAGGTATCGTTGTGAAGGATACGTGAGGGAGCATCTGCCTAGACTAGTGTGTCGTCCGTTGTCAACATTCTGCGCATGCGCAGACAGGGAATTGTGGGAAAAGGGTATGGAAATACGAATCACGAATGCTCCACATTGATACCTCACTCGATCCAATCGGCCCACTAGTGACCCACCTAGACCCTAAAACGTCTATTTCCATACCCTTTTCCCACAATTCCCTGTCTGCGCATGCGCAGAACGTTGACAGCGAACGATACACTAGTCCAGGTGGATGCTCCACTAGTGACCCACCTAGACCCCAAAACGTTTATTTCCATACACTTTCTCTACTGCGCATGCGCAGAATGACGTCAGTTCCACATCACATCCAGCCCGTTGGATACTCCCTCACGAACGCTTCATATTGATACCTCACTCGACCCAATCGGTCCACTAGCGGTCCCTACAGACTGCCGAACATTCTCACGAAAACCCACGGTTTTGGGACTACTTTCGGTCCGCGGAGGCAGACCACATCACCGCCAGACCGCATCACCACGGAGGAATCCATTCCCTCATGGCACGCCCGATTCATCCGGACCGGAAGTGACGTCATACCTGCGCAGAACACCTTCACACACCGCTCTGCGCAACGCCCCATTTCACCTCATTCTCGCATGCGCAGTGAGGTTGACTGCCCTCGAAATGCACTTACTATACTATCACATCCCATTGATATTGTGTTACAGCAGTAGCTATGGATTAGTACACATCGGTATGGGAACAAACAGTTCCGGATCTCTGAGAACACGAACGCTGCAGGTGAGAAAGGAAAGAATTTCCCACAAGATAATGTCCCTTCTCCAATGCTTTCATAATAACTCTTTAACAAATCTTGAACTAATGTCCCAGATAAGTGAACGGACATTTTCTTCACCGGTCTGCTCAATATTTACCGTGACTTTTTTATTTATATATAGAAGAATCAGAACTTTGGAAAAAAAACCCCGATGTTACCAATGATATTATAATATATTATAATTACTGTAACGTAATGGGCAGAATATCACTTTCTGGATCCGGGGTAACAACAATATTTATTTGAGGCAATTGAATGAACCCTCATAACACACACAAACGGTCTGCACGGATTTCTCATGCCTGGTGGGAAGGTTTAATCATATCATTTATTTTTGAATGTCTTTAATGTTGCAAAGCTATCTCTCATTTGCATAAGTTTGGCAAAATAACATGGTTGAAGAGCCCATGAAATGGAGGAAGTATGGAAGTAACTATAGGGATGTAATACATATATCAGCATGAATGGATTACATCTGTTAGAAACATATTTGGAGAAACTGATATGTATACTATTTGGGTGAATCAAAATCCACATAACCTGAAATCCATGAAAATGAATCTTGAGAAAAGACTACAAGACCAGTACTATCAATTTTGGCTTGAAAAATCAGCAAATTCATCGAAAGGCATTTTATATTCAGCAATTAATGAAACTCTTTATTTTGAAAATTATCTTATCATTCTGAATCCAAAATTAAGAATAGCTTAAACTAAAGTTAGAGCTGTAAGTCATAAATTTCCTATAGAAATTGGACGGTGGAAGGATATTCCGAAAGAAGAAAGATTGTGTGAATTCTGTGACCAAAATTCTATTGGTGATGAGTTTCATTATTTGCTTGTCTGTCCATCTTTTCAAAATTCCATGAAAATCTATATAAAAGAATACTATTACAAATACCCTAGCTTTTATAAATTATCTGGCTTATGAAGAACAAAATATGCACCCCAACTGATCAAGCTACATGGCTAAATATACAGATTATAATGCAAAAATTAACTGAACAGCCATATTAGTTTAGTATATCCGTGTATGTTCCAATCCGTTTGTGTACCAAGGGAGATTATCCATGCGGCCAGCTGTGTATTAAATCCCCTTGGCCGAAAGGTAATACAGTAGGCAACAAACTGTGAAACAAATTTAATAATCCTTATACATTTCATATATTGTATACTAACAATGTATCTCAGTACTGAACGTTTATCGAATACGTGTATTAATATTCGTCTTCAGCATGTGTATTTTCCGATTACTTAACTGGACTGCATTCACTTACCAGAATATTCCTGCAATAACTTAATACATTTTGACTAACTCGGTTATTCAACACTAGGTTATTATTGTGCTCTCGGTAAATCTTTCTGTGATTTACAATGTATATGTAAATGACGGCGCAGTTTCTGTCAATATAATTTGAATATATTGTTTTTCATCATATACCACTGGAAGCCGCTGAGTGGCCTGGGTGTAATAAAGTGAATTAAATCGAAAATTGGGAGTACAGTCATGTTCCCCCCCCTGTCCCATTCCCCGTCATTTTCCCCTGTCATGTTCCCCTGGACATATTCCCCCCTGTCATATTCCCCCTCTTATATTTACTTGTCCATATAGCTGTTGTGGGTTAAATATTTAGGTAATTTTTCCTTCCAGTATAAAATAATGCCAATTTTTATTTATCATAAACTGTTACAGGAAAAGACAAATGTTGTTTTTTTAATGTAATTCCATCAATAAATTATTTTCTTCACAGATATATCTTTAAGTAGTCTTAGATAGGCACAAATTTTACCAACCAATAAAAGTAACAGAATTATTTGAATGGCACAATTATAATTGATATAGGTAGATAGATTAAGCTTCTTGAATTATTATATATTTATTAGCCTCCTATTGATTGGAGATTAACTGGTACGGGTGAGTTTATGATTAGAATTTTGAAATTAAACCATCTTCTGTGTGAGCAGGTAATCTCTTAATCTTCAGGTAAGTCAAAATGCAAGGGTTTCAAAACTGCATCTCAGGTTGGGGAGGGGGTAGTTAACCTGCTAACAATTGGCAGTAGGTGTGAAAAGAATTCCCCCCTCATTAAGTTTGAGTACATACATCTAATGATACATAAATGCACACATGATCGGGCCAACAAAACCTGATTGGTTGGTAAAATTTGTGCTTATCTAAGACTACTTAAAGATATATCTGTGAAGAAAATAATTTATTGATGGAATTACATTATGATAAATAAAAATTGGCATTATTTTACTGGAAGAAAAAATTACCTAAATATTTAACTCACAACAGCTATATAGCCAAGTAAATATAAGGGGGGAATATGACAGGGGGGGAATATGTCCAGGGGGAACATGACAGGGGGGAAATGACACAGGGGGGAACATGACAGGGGAAATGACCGAAAATGACCGTGTTCAAATTCCGAAAATTGAGAACACGAACGCTGCAGGTGTGAAAGGAAAGAATTTCCCACGAGATAATGTCCCTTCTTCAATGCTTTCATTTAGGACAAATCTTGAACTAATGTCCCAAATAAGTGGAACGATGTTACAAATGAAAGTATAATGTATTATAGCTACTGTAACGTGATGAGCAGAATATCATTTTCTGGGTGCGGGGTAACAACAATATTTAGTTGAGGCGATTGAATGAATCCTCATAACACACACAAGCGGTCTGCTCAGATTTGCTCATGCCTGATGAGAAGGTTTAATCATATCATTTATTTGTGAATGTCTTTAATGTTGCAAAGCTATCTCTCCTTTGCATAAGATTGGCAAAATAACATGGTTGAAGAGCCCATAAAATAGAGGAACTAGGGAAGTAACTAGGGATTTAATATATATGTCTGACATTAGTTGTAGTATAGGCCTGCAGTTTGATACCATAAGAATGGAATGCTACTTTACTATCATATCACATGCAAGCATGCCCAAGATCATCCGCACGTGTCTGTTTAAATATCGCTAGTTTAGTATTCGATATTTTTTTTATAATATGCCTTAAAGTAATGTAGTCCAGTGATATTTGAGTTTATAGACAACATGTCGCCGAATATCAACCTGATCAATAGGTTAAATATCGACTTTAACTCGGTCACACTTCGTTAGGATAATTTAATTATCACGTCCATAGAAGCTTCTGGAAAGTGTACTTCACATCGTATTCACCAGGTGAGACAAACCAAAAGTTTATCAGACGCCGCGCGTCTTCTTTGTCACCCTAAGTGTTGATTAGAAAAAGACGGCTTAACTTCATAATGGAAGCTAAAACAATCAAGTAGAGCTCAAACAGTCAACACGGATCAGTGGGTGGCAGTCCGGAGCATTATTTCTACCGTCATCAAAGTCGATTATTATTGGGGTGATAATTATGAAAGAATATTCCGACTCTTTACTGAATCAATTGCCTATTATTTATCAAAATAACTGGAGACGTACGAAGCCATTTCTTTGCAACACACTTCCTGTTTTACCGAAAGGGCAGACACTGCCGACTGACAGCTTCTACTCTGATCCCACGATTTCCGGACTGTCTGGAGTTGGTCTTGTCGCCTGTCACTGCTGACCAGTGGTCTCAGCGGCACGCTTAGACAGACTGTCGGCGATGCCCGTTTATCATAGGATTTGGCCCCCGGGTCGATCAACCAAAGTTGAAATATATTGTTTCTACATGTATATAAGTGAGAGAGATCGAAAATTGTTCGTATCACATTTTACTCTGTTCGACAACACAACTAAGCAGCTCATTCAATCTGCCACTCCACCTAATACGACAACCATGGGCAAGATTCTATCAAGGATTCAGGAGATTTTTGGAGAGTTTCATCTAACACCAGCCAGACTTCTCATGGTCGGACTCGATGGGGCAGGTATGTTGAATTCTTTTTTCCGATTTTTAGTAAATTTATTCAATAAAGAAAACATAATACACAGTTTAGCTGACTGATGAAGATAATAACTGTAAAGTTACCGTTACACCGGCTATCCATTTGACTGATGAAGATAATAACTGTAAAGTTACCGTTACACCGGCTATCCATTTGACTGATGAAGATAATAACTGTAAAGTTACCGTTACACCGGCTATCCATTTGACTGATGAAGATAATAACTGTAAAGTTACCGTTACACCGGCTATCCATTTGACTGATGAAGATAATAACTGTAAAGTTACCGTTACACCGGCTATCCATTTGACTGATGAAGATAATAACTGTAAAGTTACCGTTACACCGGCTATCCATTTTCTTCATCTTATCGAGTATTTAATAGAACTAATTTAAAGTGCGAGATCTTTTCAACGTTTCAATTCGATTGGCTCAAGAGAGCCAATTTTAAAAAATAATTTCTACATAGTCTGGTTATTTCAAATGCGGCTATAAAATTACTACAAATATCCGAAACAAATATAAAATCTTGCATATTCACCGATCAAATTTATAAGGTGAATTCATTTCATTACGTAATTACATTGAGCGTTGTGTTTTTACAGGCAAAACCACCATATTATACAAGATTAAGCTTGAGGATGATGACATTGAGACCATACCGACTGTAGGTTTTAACGTGGAGACAGTGACTGTGTGTAATAATGTCACCTTTACTGTGTGGGATGTGGGTGGACAGGAGAAACTCCGACGACTCTGGAGCATGTACTTCAAGGGATCTCATGGTTCGTCTTTTCATTTATTTATTTCTTAATACTTTTGTTGAATAAAGAAGATGGTACCTCAAAGCGGGAATTTTGCCAAAGTAATGAAGAATGCATTTCTTTCTTCTTCTTTTTTTTCATTTCTCTGAAATCATTCACTAGTATTCCGATTTCAATGTTAGACCTTCGCTAACAGGCAAATATTCGGTTAACTGAATTGAGTACATATTGCCATTTCTGAAAAAAAAATCCGGCATCGTGTCAGAGAGGTTAGTTGCTTGTAGTTCTTATATATATTTTCGTAATTTTACTCGAGTTCTTCATTGGAATATAGTACCATAGAAATGTCTAAACAATATTGCTAACCACAGTTGAATAATGCAGTTCGTCCCTTTTTGTTTAGGCATATTATTCGTTGTGGATAGTTCTGACAAGGAGAGAATGCCGGAAGCTCGCGAAGAACTGCAGCGCATGTGCAAAGCGGAAGAGTTGAAGGGCGTTCCACTGATTGTGATAGCCAACAAGCAAGACCTCAAAGGTGTGTACCATTAACCTGCTTATTTCCTATAGCTAAATCACCAGTGAGTGACAAAAGAATTGTATCTGAAAGAAAATCAGTAACCTGATTTTGACAAATGCATATAATCGTATTTCTCTGCGCTATTTTTCTGTAAATCTGAATCCATCTTGTCTATTCTCTTTTATAGCGGTTATATGACTATTTCAATGCTGCATGGTTTTTCACGAGATAGAACTATCTATATTTGTGTATCCATGTTTATTTATTTCGTCGCTTGTCTTCGCTTAAAGGTGCCATGTCGACTTCGAAGATAGCTGATTGGTTGAGTCTAGGGAAAATCAAGGACAGATACTGGTGTGTACAGTCAGCATGCGCGACGAGAGGGGATGGGATTATCGAGGCGATGACGACAATGGCGTCTTTGGTAAAGAACTACAAGAAAAACAGCAACAAGTGGAAGAAATCCAGCTACATATGAGTAGCGTATATGCTATGGACAAACTATAACATGCTTGTCAGTGCTCTCGACCCGTGCTCGGTCACACGACGTAAGACGCTTCCAATGTGTGCTGGAATGACAAGTATTCCACACATTTCGTGTGATCCTGTTTTGTTTAACACTAAAGTGCTACTTGTGCGAATCCTGTAATACTGGACTATAATTGTAACCGAACAAAAAATAAAATAAAATAAATAAAATAACCACAAACAGAGATGAGTTGCAAATTGTATATACACTGTCCATATGTGCATAGTAATAAAAGAGAATATACATACATATTGCGTTACATTTACTTCCAGTGTATTTGATTATTTTTGATTTTGTTCGAAATATCGTTCTCCTGGCACAAATTGACGTTTCAACATGTTCATAGGTTACTGTGACAATTTTCTTTGTCTATTGCTTTGCTTAATAGGTAAAGTTTAATAGGCCGATGGCGGATTTAATCATTTATATTGAATGTATCTTAATCGGACACTTGTAAATTGACAGTGTTTAGACGCAAATTATTAGCATTATTACAGTTAATGGACCCGTAATCAGCTGGTCTGAGAAAGACTGCGGTGGTCTAATGGTTAGAGCGTCGGCCTCGTAAGCCGTAGGTACTGGGTTCGATCCCAGGCTGGGTCATACCTAAGACTTGAAAATGGGACTTGTTGCTTCCTCGCTTACGCTCAGCATTAATGATAGAACAAGGACTGGTTCGCTCGGTGTCAGTATAATGTGACTGAGTGGGGTACCATGTCTGCCTACGGCATGGTATTTCAGTGGGACAGCACTATAAAAATGGCAGCATTAGATCTGCTCTGTTACAAGTAGGTACCCCCGCCCCTCCCCTCTCCCTCCCCTCTCCCTCCCCTCCCTTCCCATCCCCGTCGTGATATAGCTGAAAAATGTTGAGAGCGACATTAAATCCTATTCACTCACTCACTCACTCACTCACTGGTCTGAGAAGAAACAAAGATAACTGTATTAAAAGGGAGACAACCGGAAAAAGAAATTACTCTTCAGTAATAGCACTTCAGTAGTCTCCCCTCTTTCGCACACTGGTAAACATCTTGATAACCTTTGACTGGAAGTCCGATGCGGTCACTCGCACTTTCGATCTTTTGTCAATGGTTCAGGAGTTGAATGTGCGAGATTTCGATCCGAACTAACGAGGTCTCTACTAATTCTAATGGGGCAAAAGAGTCGAAAGTGCGAGAAGTGACCTGAGAAAGCTGTCCATATTACGGACAATATCTAGAAATATGCGTATAAAGTTGTTCTGGCTATGATATCAGTTGTTCAGAATTTGTCTTTTACACTAAACTCACGAGGCGTAAATGCCTATATAAATGCCTACGATACAGGAGAGAGAATCAAGCTTTAACGTCGCGTTCAGCAATATTTCAGCTATATAGCGACGACCAAACAAAATTCTAAGTATTCAAGGTAATAACTCAGTAATCCAACACATTAAAACTTTTGGAACAAACCGATTTCTCTCAAATAACCCAAGACACAGTCCTCCCTCACCCGACCAAAAATAAATCTTCTAAAGTAGTAAGTTGCTCGATAAAAAAAATCTCTTACAATCTTAAAATCTATACAGTCGATAAGAATATGTTTCACTGTGAGATCTTCGTAGCATGGAATACACCTTGGGACTGGCTCTTCTTTTAGTAAATGTTCGTGAGTTAATCGTGTATGGCCGATTCTACATCGCCTGATCATAACTTGATCGAAACGTTTCTGGCTGTTCAGATGAGTATAACCTACGGGTTTTTTTAACTCATGAAGTTTGTTATTATTCACAGCATCCCATAAAGATTGAAACAGCTTTCTCACATAAGTACAGATAGAGGGTCTGAAATCGCTATCTGGGATTCCAACAGGATCAACCTCATTATCTAGGGCTGCCTTAGCCATTCTATCAGTCTCAGTATTACCTTTGATGCCAACGTGACTAGGCAACCAACACAACACAATATCAAATCTACAAGACAATACGGATGATTTGAGTTACAACGCAGTGCAAAAGAAATTGCAACTCGACGCAGATTTTTGGCAGAGCCAGAATGTCGCTGAACATTTAAAGCGACCCTGTTGCCTGTCGTCACAGCTGACTGCGTGCGAGACAATGGCCCTGGGGGAAGGGGGTTGGGGGGTGTAAACAAGGCTCAGCAGGGATTTTACACCCCCTGTCACCGGCATGAACTTCTCATGGCGATCGCTAATTCCGACCTGGATTATACAGTTGGGGGAATCTCGGCGACAGAGATGTATTGAATTTGGACGAGTGTGTAATTCTATTCATTATTAAACCTAATGTAGCTCATTGCTTTCACAATTAGGAATGTTTCACATCATTTCCTACATTACAATTAGCAGTCTGCTCCTACCGCCGGTCACGTGATACGGCTATTTGCCACTTCAAATACGTCGAATTGCACTGTGTTTGACGTCTCAAATTTTCAGTATTGCTGAGGACACATACCCCCTCCTCACACACCCACTGTTCTGTCAAAGGTGTAAAATTCACAACCGGCCGTCCAAGCGAGAACTACCGGCAATGAAGGAGCCCAACTGGCGCGGGTTCGAGTCTCGCACGGGACTGGCCCGTCCAACACAAATAATTTGTGCTTTATCAAGAAAGTATCACACTTAAAATAATTGGATATCAATCGTACTTGTCTTTATGATGTTAGAGGCCGCCATGTCTTCATGATGTTAGAGGAGGCCATGTCTTTATGATGTTAGAGGCCGCCATGTCTTTATGATGTTAGAGGCCGCCATGTCTTTATGATGTTAGAGGCCGCTATGTCTTTATGATGTTAGGGGCCAACCCTTAACATCGTAGTGCCAAAATATCCCCATGGTCGACCGTTTATATCGCAAGGGCAATTGCGTCACCAACATCGATTGTTACGGACCGTTGCGATGTTAAGGGCTTCAACAAGGCTCCCGTCTTACATCATCGCTCTAAGGAACTTTTACCGTCTACTGGTAATCATACTGCTCGTCTAATACTTGCGAGGACCAATGTTTACATAATGTATAAGTAACGGTAATTGTTGATAAGTAATTTACACAAAAATATCAGCTCGCATAATAATTATACTGTGAACTGGTATTTATCGCGTTAACCAACTTGTGTACATGGGATCGGCGGGGGATGTTTTCCTTCCGCCTGGGAAAAGAGGCATGAAACTTCCTATTTGATCAATCTGGCACAGGAATTCCATCGGTACTTTACCAATTCTTCCAACAACAAACCTCGTGACATTCTCTGAGGATTATATGACGGAGAATCGTTAGCTTAGGACTAATTGAACGCGCCAAATGCGCATGATAAACAACTAACTTAATGGGCAAAACGCAGTTTAACTCCCCCATGTGGCCATCCTTTTCAATTTACCCATGATCTATGACATAGGTCTTTTAAAAAGTCTCAACATGACCCTAATATGAAGAACTGTAAAGTACGGTAAATACAATTCCCATTGTACGTGTACCAACACTGACACATGCCTTCACAGCCCCCCATGCCAACCCCCCCCTCTTCAACACAAGAGTCCCTTCCCAACTCCTACTCACGTCTCACTCCTCATAACCTTTCGTGTTACAGTTCTGGTTTTGTCATCACATTCGACGGGAAGCTTGACTTGCGAACAGAATCCCACGAGCAATTTAAACTGTTAAATAATGGGAATTACGGTTGAGTGTCTGCCAACAATAACAGCAAGACAAATAGGAAGATTGATCCGTGATGTTAGCACTATACATCGATCCATCATCAGAACAGGCCAATTGTGATTTAGGTGCAATATGTACACAACTGTTGCTGTCAAACCAGGCGTGTTAATTCTTAAAGTTAGCCAGCAACTATCATGGGAGCAGACCGACAATCTTTCCAGCCTCTCTATAAATTCAATATTGGCAGAGTGATATCGACGTGACAGGCGCAAACTCACATTTATCAATATTGATTGAAACACATACGGAATGTGGTTAATGTATAGAATTACGCCTTGGCTTTTATCTGTTTAGCTCATGTAATGGTGACACATGAGACAGACAATTCACTCCATGAAGGTTATACCATTATGAAAACATATAAAATCGTCCATTGTCGGATCTTCTTTTGTGATCGTTTCTCGAATAGTACAACTGAGTAGTAGTAAAAGGGCAAATCTTTTATTATTTGAGGAGTATACGTGAGGAGGATGACCGCAAAAATGTGGTGGAAATGAGATGGACTGACTCTTGATCTTTGACCTTAGGTTGCTATGAAGTGTTGTCCACATTCATTAAACTCCTCTTCTCCGCTGACCGGTGTACTGCAGTTTCGTTGTGCTGTAAGGTTTCGCGCGTTGAAACGGCTGTGTATATATCCTGTAGCTATACAGGGAGACGGCGTCTTGGCTGGCAGATTCATGTCGGCGTAAGTCGTGAAGATGAGCAAGCATCTTCGATCAGGTAGTACAAGTGAACATTCTGGCGTCTAACTCAGTGAAACGGTCAAGCCGCTCGCACTTTACGGCGCTAGACAGCGATCTATTTTGATACAACTGGTTTTAAACCAATCTCAGTAAACTCAAATATAATATCGCGGAATATTATATCTGACTTCAACGCTATATAAATTCCGTGGGAATTTCAAACTACATTTGTTAGCCAGTCAGGTGGTTAGCTTTGTGAAACAATTTTAAAACCACGTCCATAGTAATTACACATGGTAGCAAGTGCACCAATACAGTAAACATTATCGGGAGACGATATCCAAATATGGAATCATTTTCAGACAGCGTACCTAAACATCAAAGGGTTTCCTCCCGCCGAAAAATCTAGCTTTGTTAGGCGGTAGAAAATAAAAAAAAATCGTGCCGTGTAAATATGTTAATATAAACTCAGTCATTGCCAAAGTGAAAAGGCAGAAATTGTCGTGATTGGCTTATTGGCATATTATGGAATCTCGTAGAGTATCGGCGATCATTTCGCACGAAATTTTCATAGTGTTACGTCTAGATGGTATTCCCCTAATTTACCATCTTGGTTTACCTAGATTGGTCCTAAACCAGTTCAAATGTGTACGCCATGACTCCACTTGGTAGGAATTCATCTATTTTTAGTACATCGACGTCGAACATCCTCTCCACGGGGACCGGCGCAGCCGTCCTCCATACACTGTTGTACATATGTGTATGTTTGATTGTTATAACCAACTACATGTATCAGGATGGCCGAGTGGCCTAAGGCACCAATCCTGAGTGCTGGTCTGCGCATGCGGGCGCGGATTCGAATCCCACTTCTGACTCCGCTGAGTACAGTGAGTTACCACTGGTGAAGTAAATAGGAAGCGGGTATTTTCGGTGTGGGTTATGGTGGTGACTGATCAGCGTCGTCTGTGGGCAGGTTTGAGCTTGCCGCTCAGTTTAATCAACTCACTCCTTATACATTACACTGCTTTTCTACAATAGCGCTATCTAAGAGACCATCAACTTTATACAGACACTATACAGACAATACAAAGTACTACAATGGCGCTCTCTGACACCAGCTTGGTGTCCTATAACATCACTCTACTGATTCATAACACTGGACTGATGTTCTATAAATCTACATTGAAGTTCTGTGCGCTACATTGACTCAATATGAGTCGATTTAGGCTATATGAGACTATATGTTCTGTAACAGTATATGAAATACTCTCTATTGTACACCGATATCGACGCCCCGCATAAACGGCATTGGCACTCTATAACACAACATTTTAGTCGGGTGAAAGAAGACTGTATCTTCGGTTATTTGAGAGAAATCGATGTGTTACATAAGTTTTAATGTGTGTATGTGTGTATGTTTTAATGTGTTGGATTACTAAGTTATTAACTTGAATACTTAGAATTTGTTTTATTCTCTCTCTCTCTCTCTCTCTCTCTCTCTCTCTCTCTCTCTCTCTCTCTCATGACGTCATGGCGCATGGTGGCACCACATGGATGATACAACTTGTAGGCAAGAGGGTGCACCAGCTTCCAGACGACCTCGAGGCCGGGTCACGCGCATTACGTGTATGAACCCATCGACGTACCGGCGAGGTGTTGCCTGAAGATCCACGATCCGACGGTGTTTCCATCGTCATCGCTCTCTGATAGACATCTACATTTCCCGCCTGGTCGAACTTTCCCGTCTACATAGCTACATCGAAGAGATCTTTGAAAATCAAACCACCGTCTTTTACTCGAATCTCGCCTTCGGGTACATTCTGCGCCATAAAGAGACACAGCGACTACGAGCAAGTGCCAACATCCAAGTATTCGTCATTACGGGACGTGCGTCGCTAGAGAGAGCGCGTTCCAGCACGCAATGAATGATAGAGAAGGTGATACATATCCGTCGATGACGATGGCCAAAAAGGCGTCTAAGGCAATGACGATCTGCATTGCTCGAAGAATCTTAGGCTGGATCACAGCGAACGACCGACAGACACAGAGTCTAAATGACAAGAGCGAACATGGTCCAAGATTGACGCAACCCATGGACAGTTTATCCCAAGGGGAAGGGGGGGGGGGGGGCTTCTTTGGTGGACAAGAGCGAACACGGTCGACAATGCGCCTGATACATATAGCATACGAGAATTGTAAACACATCCAACGCGGCTGCACCAGGCTGAGTGTGATTTACAGTGTTCAGTGTGTAATACCATGGATTTTACACTGACAGTGTGAGTGTGATGTGACAGATGGGATACTTAAGTGTGTAATACCATGGCTTTTACACGGACAGTGTACAATCCATGGTAATACGCAATATGCTTGTTCTTATTGTTCCTCTCTCTATCATCTGATTGCGTTAATACGTTAGTAGTAGGAAGATTGCAAATTCCTTATGATTAAGGGTGAGGATGATAACGTCATGTGGAGCTGACGTCACTTCTGGGTAAAAGGTCAAATGTCAGAGGTCGCTTCCGGATCAAAGGTCACCTACGGGTCAAAAGTCTAATATCAAAAGTCACTCCCGGTCACGTGACGGCCCAGCAAGAATTATCTCCCCCTAAAGAAGACCGTACGCTGCAGTGACTACAATGTGAAACCTAATGGGGAACCCACTCATGGACATTTGCCGTATAGGGTGTGACCCCTTGTTTTCTTGTCTCGCGATGTAGAACACGGTGGGAGGGATCTCTAAGCCAGGGGTTGAATTTTTTTTGGGAAAGTTGCTGTGCGCATGCGCACTAGGCAAGTAACACTGGGGTGGATATTTTGGGGTCTGGGTGGACCACTATTGATCCGATTGGGTCATGTGAGGTATCTGTTTGAAGCACTGGTGGCGGACCATCCGACTGGATGAGTATGGCATGGAAGTAAGGCTATGGTGCGCATGCGCAGACGAAATTGTGGGAAAAGGGCACTGGAATGGACGTTTGGGTGTCGAGATGGACCTATAGTGGTCCGATTGGGTTGTGGGAAATATCAAAGTGAAGCTCTCATGAAGTAGCATCCGACTGGATGGGTGGATGGTGGAAGTAAAGCTATGGTGCGCATGCGCAGACTGGGAATTTTTGGGAAAAGGGCACTGGAGTGGACGTTTTGAGGTCAGGATGGACCCATAGTAAGCGTACTGGGTCCGATGAGGTGTCATCGTAAAGCACTCGTGGATAGGCACAGGGTGGATATGGAGTGGAGGTAAGGCAATGGTGCGCATGCGCAGACCGGGAATTGTGGGAAAAGTGCATCGGAATTGACGTTTTGGGGTCGTGGTGAACCCATATTGGACGTACTGGGTCGTGTGAGGTGTCATTTCGAAGCACTCGGGTGGGAGCATCCGACAGAGCCGAAGTGAAGTGGAAGTAAGGCTATGGCGCGCATGCGCAGACCGGGAGTTTTTGGAAAAGGACATTGGAAGAGACGTTTTAGGGTCGACGTGGATCCCTAGTGGTCTGAATAGGTCTGGGAGGGTATCAGTTTGAAGCTCTCATGGGGTAGCGTCCAACGGGACTGATGTGAAGTGAAAATAGCGCAACGGTACCCCTGTGCAATAGAAAAAGGGCATTGGAATGGACATTTTGGGGTCGAGATGGACCCATAGTGGGCGTACTGGTTCGGGGATGATATCCACGTGAAGCTTTCCTCCAGAACGATCGAGTCATGGGTGGGTGCATGTTTTTTCTTCGACATGAAAACTCCGAAAACACGGACTTTAGCCCTAAATTAGGAAAAAACCCTATCAACCAGATCTAGAGGGGCTAATATCGGTTCCCAGCGGATCGTGGCCTGCCAACAGGTATGGGGTGGGGGTAGCGGGTACATGTTTTCACAGAAAAAGGGCAACACGGAACGGTGAGTCGTAGAAATGGAAATGTTGTTGTTGAGATAGCGTATCCTCTCAATTTTGGGGAAGTAAAAGTCAAGGGATTAATCCAGTTTAGTAGTAGAGGAAGCAGAATGCCAGCGTATTTGTCCTATGACCTCCGTGGAGAGTTTTACCGTAACGCCGTTAGGACGCGTTTGCTGGATATACCCGTATAGTTTGGGGCTACACCCAGTGACAGTCCGCCTACGAAACTACAAGGTTACAGAGGTTCATCCCAGGGATTCCTCACGATATCGATCAGGCGTATTTCTTCGACCCCGAGCCGTCCGTACGGCTACCTGTTGGTGGACTTAAAGCTCATATCCCCGAAGAACGCCGTTTGATGACCCACCTGCTACCCGGCGGGGGGTTACCACAACGTCATATACCCCTACACCATCCACCTAGTCCACACCTTGCAGCACGCGTCCAGCAGCAGCAACCCGCCCCCATACAGCGGGTCCCCTTCATACCATCAGTCCCGGAATATTACTCAACCGTGAAGGACCAACCCAAACCCGTCCAAGGGAATGAACACAATGTGAACTCGAGGCTATGGAAGGATTTGTTCAAAGAAAGTATGGACGCCGAGATGGGCGAGACGTTGGAGGCCACAGAAAACAAGTTTCACCACAAAGGGTATTCGAAAGAGGAAGCCGCAATATTAGCCGATAACACATTGGTGCCCAGGTTACGACGGACTTTACGTCAGCAGTATGTCGACCTCGTAACTCGTATGAAATTGTTAGACAAGGAACCGGTCCATATGAAAATCGAAACAAAAGCGTTGATGTTGAAAATCCCAGGCATGAGCTGGACAGCGACGTATGTCAGAGCGATGGCTCAAAAGAAACATTTGTTTGAACGCATAATAGAGATCAAAAACATCCCACTATAAGTATCCCACATGACATCATTTTCCTTATTTCACCATGAACACTACAGAGTCCACCTTGAATTGTAAACATACCCTGCGCGGCTCCCCCGGCGTGGGTATGATGCACTGGAGGGGATAATAAAATGGTTGGCCTGTCATTCGTGACTTTTTGACTTCTTGACTTGTACTTCTCCGAAATTGAGAGACTACACTATCTCAACAACAACACCATTCCCATTTCTACGACTCACCAGGTGTAAAATCGCGGCTGAGATACTAAGGCAACGTTCAAGAATCCACCAAATTCTCGAATCTGAATTTTATGTGTCGTCGAATGCTGACCTGTAGAGTCACATGGTTGCTTTTTATTCGCCAGACGTCGTCAATTTTTCCCACCTCTTGCATATCGCTCCAATTTACTTCCGTTTCATACTCATCCAGTTGGATGGTCCTCCACGAGTGCTTCAAACTGATATCTCACACGACCCAATCCGATCAATAGTGGTCCACCTAGACCCGAAAATGTCAACCCCAACGCTACTTGTCAAGTGCGCATGCGCACAATAACTTTTCAAAAAGGTCAACTCCTGACCTCGAGACCCCTCCCATCGTGTTCTACATCGCGAGACAAAGGAAACAAGAGGCCACACCCTAAACCGCAGATGTCCATGAGTGGTTTCCCTATTAGGTTTTACGTTGAAGCCAGTCTTCTTTAGGAGCAGATAACTTCTGCTGGGCCGTCACGTGACCGGAAGTGACCTTTGATATTTGACCTTTGACCCGGAAGTGACTTTCGGCGCTGATGTGACCTCTGACATCTGACCGTTGTCCCAGAAGTGACGTCAGCTCCACGTGATCCACATGACGTCATCACCCTCACCCTCAATCATAAGGAATTTGCCGCCTTCCTACTACTGCCGTTAAGAGATTAGGGAATAGGTATTATTACCAGTTACCGGGACGTTCTCTGTAGGATATCCCTAATTTCGGCGTGTCATAAAACCTCATATCAGACCGATAAAACAACATCGGCGGGCGGCGGGCCGATAATGAGCTGCAGCCGAATATCGGCCCGCTACCTGACGTAAGATCGGTGACTCGCGCTACCATGGTGATGTAATGCTTTAGCAGACGACAACAAGAAGAGATCACTCTCTGATCTGTACGCGCGGAGTGAGTATTTCATCATACAGGATGATATCCTCGTTGTTGTTTTTATTGAAGCTTGTTTTGAAACTGGTAGTAATAGTAATAACATGATTTTTTTCGGGACATTATACTTTTTTATTGGCCCTCCATCAGTAATTAGCAGCCCGCCATAGTCATTAGCGGCCCTCGGGCCCTTCGGGCCCTTGGGCCGCTAATGACTATGTTGGGCTGCTAATTACTGATGTCGGGCCAATAAAAAAGTATAACGCCCTCAAAAATCATGTTATTGTTATATTATCAGATGTGGGTAAGGCATGCTACTTTCAGCGTTTTGGCGTCACTGCATTAACCCTACCTCATCTGAAGAGGGCGGGGGAGGTCCCCCCTAGTGAAGTATTCTCTGCTGCCCCGAACCAACAAAACCTAGAGAGCTGAAACTTCGTGACTTCATCATATTGGAATATCCGCCCGAGCAGACGTTCATGGACAGATTCGAAATGACGGCCATGTGGTATCTCATGAAGTCGTATTTTCAGCCTTCGCTGCCCATTTCTTCATATTTTTCTGGCGTAAAAGAATTAGAAGCTATTCTATTTATGCAAAACTAATTATTCTCTATATTAGTAGTTTTTGAGAGAAAAATCGGAAAATATGAATTTCGGAAAGTCGACCCAAATATAGCCGAAAAATGACTGCCGAGAAAATGACGGCACTGTCACGTCATCATGGAGGCCATGTTGGATTTGTTTCATTTACATTTTCGGGTAGGGCTTGAACCAAAGAGACTGTGTGGTAAGTTTCGGCGCTCTAGTTAGCGAGCTTATGGCTGCGATACACCCCAAATCGTCCAGGTCAGATAGAGCTAAGACGGGCGTTGGGCACTCCTCACTCACTCACTTACTCACGTCTAACTCACTCAATCACACTGTACCCTGGGGGAGATTAATCTGTCAGAGTAGATAGACCCATCATGCTCTGCCCTCTACACCTTATCACCTACGGTATACCCTACGCCCATCTGTATGACTCATTTAGATTCAGGATGCCCCTGTGTACACCATGACGTCATTTCCGCTCAATCCACATTAAGCCAAGTCTGCATTACGAGAACTTCAAGACGACACCCTGCACGACCCAGTCGGACCCAGGTTGGACGCCATTCTCCTAAACACGCCTTGCATACCCCTAAAATTGCACCTTTCTCTACTACGACCAAACTGCATCCGCGCAATATGACGTCTTTTTCGCTCCAAACCAAACCAATCTACACGCCGAAAGCTTCAAGACGACACTCCGCACAACCCACTTGCCCACGGATGGCCCACAGATAGCTCAAAGACGCCACCGCGTACCACGAAAATGCCATCATTCTCTTCAACTCGACTACGCATGCGCAAAATGACGTAACTCCCAGTAAAAACTACATCAATCATAGTCTACATTCTCAGAGCTTCAAGACGATATCCTGCACGCCATATTTGGACGTCGGATGGCCTCTACATTGCTTAAACACGCCCCTGTGCACACCTAAAACGCCATTATTCCCTTCTACTACTCCTTGACTGCGCGTGTGCACCATGGCGTCATATCACTCGCAACTACACCAATCTTAGTCTACATACCCAGAGCTTCAGGACTATACCATACACACCATATTTGAACCCAGGATGACCCCTCAACCACCCAAGCATAGCTTACACGCCGGGAGCTTCAGACCGAGACTCTTCGCGCTGTATATCGACCCAGGGTGGTCCCACAATCGCGCAAATTGGGCAGTACCACAATTTGCGCAACCCTAAAATACCATCTTTTTCTACCACTCCGCGACTGCGCATGCGCACCATTGAGTAATTTCCGGTCCAAACCATTCCAAGTGCAGTCCACGCGCCAGCAGCTTCGAGACGAGTTCTTTCCCTCTATATTGCGACCCAGGATCGTCCCTCATTCGCTCAAACACTTCCTCCACACCCCAAAAATGTCATCTGTCGGTATTACCCCTCGTCTACAAGTCAAGCTCTTCAAGAGGACACCCTACTCTCCCCCTTTAGCCCAGTATAGTCAAGCTAGACCCACTTGACTGGGATATTTCGCATTTTCTTTGGTGTAATGCCGGCAGGTTTTTTAAATATTTTCTTTTATATATTTTTTTCTTCAGGAAAGCCCTAATTTTTCATTTCACCTGTCTGATCACGTGATCAGTATTGCCCTCTCCACGTTGCCATAGCATAGCAACACAAGGTGAAAATGTCAGCCCACCACATTTCACATTTACGAGCACTCTCGGCAGTTCCCTCTTCAAATAATAAGAGATTTATTATTTTACTACTACTTACTGTAACCAAATGTGCGCAATATAACTGCACAGCTATGACGAATTGTTCCTGCACAGGAATGTCTAACTCATCTTCAAACATAGGTAGATGAGAAATCTGTTCTGAAACAATTGAACAACTCCGTATCAAATTGTCATGCCAATTGTGCACATTACATTACCAATTACCCATCATTATGACGATTCTCGGCAGTATTATGAATCGGCATAGCTCAGAGCAAATCCACAGATTGGACGTGGAGTGGGCTCGATTGTCGTTGACGGCTAAATTATTCTCCCTCTTTCGCAGGGGTTAAATATATTATTGTCGTTTCTGTATTGCAAAACAAGTTGCGCATAAAGTCAGTTATAAGTATTATCAATGAGCCGACATAGTTAAAACGTTAAGTGCAATCTCCAAGAATTAGAGGGTCGTCGTTTCGATTCTCGCAGACGGCTGAATGTTTCTTCCTTTCAGAACATATTTCTGTACATGCGAATGACTTGGGGAGCTAAGCTAAAGATCATACCAAATAGTCATTTCTGTAAGTTAAACAACATGATTGAGCGAAAGTTGGCGAGTTGTTCCCCTTACTTCAGAAACGAAATGGTTGCGTTTTTCATTATCATGCATGATCTATATTTCGATACCAAGTATTATTGTTTTGTAATCATAATGATAAAGCGTCTACGTATTCCCATTTGTAAATTATGTAGATTGGGTAGATAAAATGATTACTGGAAGCAGTGCATTTATTTTTCTACTTAGTTTTTAAGCGGCTGAACAGCAGAAGAAAATAGTTTCTTGTGTCGTGACGTTAAGAGAATTGCCGTCTAAAAAGAAATCAACGAAACAATGATTCATTTCACCGAACATCATTTGCGTACACATCGCCATCCATAAGACGGCTTGCGGATCATGTATCTTCACTATTGCGGAGCGAAATCCGATACTTTAGGATATACTGTTCGGTCCGGTGTGATGGATAAGAATGTTCTGGTTGATTAGCGTCCCTTTTCACATCCTTTTCTATTGCAACCAAGAACGGACACTCGCCCTTGATGAGGAGAAAGGTGTCCTAGCTGGGTTGGAAGATAGAAGCCGGACATTCTTAGCCACCGGACATTCTTAGTCTTCACACCGGCCTAGAACAGGCTCCAGAAATAAATTACAGGCTTTTCATACTACTTCTGAAACATATTTTCTGGGCTTACAAAAGATACAGATATGAACAACTTCCGTATCATCCATGAGGTGTTGTAGGTCTATAATTTTGAACAAGTAGGACATCACAAGGCACGAAAATGGCGAACTACGTCGGTAGAGTTTAGCTGATTGACTGACGACATCACGTGGTATAAATTTCTGGAGACTCGCATTGCGATATTAAGAGCTAACCTGTCGATCCTTAAGCATGTTAAGGGTCCATATGTCGACTGTTGCCACGTTAAGGAAGGCTGCGACGCTAAGGGATTCTAACACTGGTTTTTCCCCCGCAACGAAATGTCAGTAGGAATTTTTCAGCGGATTCATTTCGAAACAAAAATCCCTCCCCTGTCGAGTATGACGAGGAACAGTAGTTTAGACAGTCCACCATGTCGACGATTAGTTGCATTATGCGATACACGCTTATTTCTGAGGACCGCTCAATGGCGCTATTATCAGTTTACCCATGAGCATTATGCAAATAAGCAGAATTTTCCTCTATGTTCGGCTGAAGTACTTGAAAAATATTGTATGTTGCTGACTGCGGACTTACCCAGTACAGTCGATATGGACTGTTATCGATCGAGGCCGTGTTTGTCACCGCAGGCATTCCGTACCACAATTGGGAGTTGTCAAATTACGAAGCGGTATAAGTTCAATGAGGTGTCATTAATAGTGAGTGCGGATGATAGAGAGACATCAGGTGATCCCAGATGAATCTTTTTAATATCTCTATGTTAATTAGAAAACAAATCAACTGTTCATCTCTATTCACGCGTCAAAACAGCTGTTCGATGGGCCAGGTCAATGGTTTGCTATTTATTGTGACCAGTAAATTCACTGTTATCCCCATTGTCACAAAATCAATGGCATGCTAATATAGGCAGGTGTTTCGTGACAAAAGAACATTAATTTTCAAGATAAGCAGCTAACACTTCAAGTGAGCAGTGTAGTGAACATTTTCTATATATGAGAATCATATAGAAGATAGTGCTATATTCCGTGTACCCGTCTGTCGATTTTGAGCAGTGTAGCAGCGCGACCGAGGACAGATTCGAAATGTGTACATGTACCAGCTATCGGTTTGAACGATCACATTTTCTTCTGGACTGAAATATTTCCCACCCTGTTTGAAACAATAGTTTTTATCCGTGTTCCGGTGAAATGAATTTCAACGTTTTGGGAGTCTCCTCTTTCCGTATTAGTCCATGGGCCAAGACCCCAAATTGACGAACTCGTACCACTCGTGGTAGCAAATTCTAGTAATGTTGCTTTAAGAGGTATTTGTCTGTAGATGGTATCCATAAGTAGTGATAACCGTTGCAGATCGGTTGCCCAAGGGTAGCTTAACACAGTTTAACCCTACCCCTGTTCCTATTCCAAGCTCAAAAGTTGTGGTGAGGGGGAGGGGGAGGTGGGTATGGTTTCTCTGATATTATTTCTGTCGCTCGGAAGCTAAGACTTTTCCAATTTAGAGGCAAGACCTTGTCTATTGGGTAAGTTTAAAGAACTTCATACATCAGGGGCGTCGTTAGGGGGGGGGGGTCGTCAGGTGCGAACGACCCCCCCTTGGACGCGCCAAAAAATAACAGAAGAAAAAGCAAAAAAACAAAAACAAAAACAAAAACGAAAACAGAGAAAACAAACAAAAACAAAACAAAAAAGCAAAAGGGAAAAGAAAGAAATAAAAAAAATGTCCGTCTCCAGGCTCGTAAGCATGCTCCGTTCCAGTATTTTGTGACGCGTCAGTTCCCCCAACAATGGGTTTACCACGACTTTCCGTTTTATGGTCATAAAGTGGATTATGAAAGAGCTGTAGCTCTGTTCATGAGACTCCACCCTCGACGGATAAAGCAGGCGAATTTACTATTCAATTAATCATTAACACTAACTCGTGTGTTTTTTTTCCTTCTGCTCGATGCGTGTGGATTTGATAATGAAGCATCGGCAGCCTCGGTCTACCGTTGGCGAAGTGCAAAACGGGCAATAAACTGAAAGCTATAGCTTTGCTGAAGGCTATACTACATTCGTGATATTTCATTTCCGGAAAATTTATCAGTTTAATTTTGTTTTTCTAGTCAGTATTTTACCATGGCCACGTTTTAATGAGTGATATTACTTTCATTTTTCTAGTCAGTATTTCACCATGGCCACGAGATATTGTCCATGATACACAGTTTGATATTCTGCACAATATTATTGTGATATTTTCAGCAAAAGTTTAATGTTCACAGTCATGAAATGACATATGGATCGGAAAGTGATATGATGATGTTTAGTTGTAATCATTTTAACATGGTTACAGTGGCGTCGGAAGCGGAGGGGCCAGGGTGCCTCCCCCCCCCCCTAAATCGCGAGTATCTTTTGGCCACCTACTTTTCAGCATCCCTATACCTGGCCATGTCCCCACATAAAAATTACAGATAGAGTGCCAGGACGTGTAGTAGTGGTGTGTTATAGGTCCGTTTTGTTTGTGTCAAACCAGGAAGTCAAATGGAATCCGGCATATTCTTCAATATCGATGCGGGTTTATGCGAAACAAATGTGAAACTAGAACCATAAATCTATATACATTTTGTTCAGATTTGCTTCCGGGAAAACGGGTAAAACGCATCTCCGGCAACCGGAGACCCCAGAGCTTCCGGGGCCTAGGCGGCCCCTGGACCCTTTTCAATATAGATGAGTGCTTATAAATGCAAAACATACGTGAAAATAGAACCATAAATCTGCATACATTACGTTCGAATTTATTTCTTTGAAAACTCTTAGAACGCGTCTCTGGAGATCTGAAACTTCGGAGCTTCCGGGGCCTGAACGGCTCGTGGACCCTCGCCTGTTGGGCTGTGAGGATTTCCTTGTTTTATCTTTATGTGAATGAATCGTATCTGTAGGCATATTGGTTTCCCTTTCAAGAACTATAAGTCATCGTTTTGTTTTAAATATAACTAGAACGTCAAATGGATGAAGGCATGAGGTGCGATGTTTTCAATATCGATGCATGCTTATAATTGCGAGAAAAAAAAATCGTGAAAATAGAATCATAAATGTGTATGCAGTATGATCAGTTTTATTTCCGGAGAAACGTTCAGAACGCATCTCCGGCAATCTAGGAGCCCGGAGCTTCCGGGACCTAGGCGGCCCCTGGACCCCCGCCTGTTGGGCTGTGATAGTGGTGCCCCACTTTCAAATACATTCCGACGCCACTGGGTTAGCCTACGAGGTATATCGGCCCAAAGCATTATTATTGTGTTTTCAAGATGACAAGAGGATAAAATATAATACTGATATTTGATAAATGACGTGTCAGTTTAATTGTTGGAAATCGCTCAGAATGCATCTCAGGCCATCTAAGGTCCCAGAGCTGTATGATATAACCCTAAATCTGCATACATTATGTTCAGATTTAATTCCGGGAAAACGCTTAGAACGCATCTCCGGCGATCTAGGATCCCGGAGCTTCCGGGGCCTAGGCGGCCCCTGGACCCTCACATAAAGTGCTATGATAATCGACCCCCCTTTGAAAAATCCTAGCGACGCCCATGCAGTGTAACAATAATAATTCATTCATAATTCTGATAGTTGAGTCTGATGGAAAAGAATATTTCAGGCCTAATAAAATTATCTCGAATCTGGAATGTACATTTATCCCGGTATATTAGATCTGTATTATCATACAGAGGCTGACGTTGGTACTGTAGCCTTGAAAGGCATGGCCGTATGGATGGGCACATACTCAGAATAGCCTTAGCCCTAGCCTTTGGGCCGAGACTATCAGATTAGTGCCAGTCCAGATTATCAAGGCAATAGATTTATTCGAGTGAAGCGAATCATGGGGTTCAGTTCGAGAGAAGCGAGTATGACCCAGGCAAAGCATTCCAATTCTGACGAATTTACTAAGCGAACGACCCCCTTCAGCGCCCGACCGTATATGTTATTTTTCTGTGCTGGACATCAGAGTAATGGGCTCTCTTATTAGTAAGAATAGTAAAAGACCCCCTCTCAAGAAATCCTGGCGACGCCCATGTACATTTATTTGATGACCTCATGGTGACGTAATAACTTTCTCGCAGCCTTTATTGTCGATTTCTTTTTTGTTATCAACTTTTCATTTGTTTTCCAATTATGCTGCTACTATGAGACGTTTCAAAGGTTGAAGATCTGTGAAGAGCTATTCGAATGTAGATGTTACTCCTATGTAATAACAGTTACATAGCAGTAGCTCAGCACCATCTCCCTATCACACGGAGATGAATCCATATTTAGGGGATGGGGTATGATTCCTTGATTATTGTTACCAACCCTGTCCGGAGAGAGCTAAAACTTTGCAAACTTTGCAACTTAGGTCATCGTCTACCGACACCTTCAACTGCTCATTTGTTGACGTCACAGTGACGTCATAATGTGGAAAACAATTTTCCACATTATTCCAGTTATTTTCATTTTTTCGCCCCAATTTGCCTGGTAGAACTTGATGTGGCAGATACGGATCGTATTTTGTGAGAACTATTTGAAAGAAATGTTATCCATGTGTGATAGCACTTGTATATCCGTAGCTTAAGTGTTGTTATATTGCGATTTTTGAACCCCACTTCTTTCTGTATTCTACACTCAACACACCCTGCATACCAAACGGCTGCTCCAACTTCCGCCGGAGGGTGAACTTCCGTCGGAGGGAAATTACAAATTTGAAAAGTTAAGTAAGTTAAGATTTTTCATTTTTTTGGTAGCTTTCACGTATTTACTACTCGAAAATTGAATGAGAAAATGTTCTCGTGTGAAATTTTCAAATCGTCCTTGTATTATTTTTTAATCACAATTCATTTTATCTGACATTAAGAGCTATATTGCAACATAACAGTGATTAGATGCTTAAAAAATCATCTATCTTTGTATCCTTCGCCAAATAAGTTATAGATATATGAAGAATAGTTCCTTAACAGCAGGCTGATAGCTTCTAGTTTCAAATAGTTCAATCTACTTCGGTCAATGTTAGATTTTCTAGCCCATGCATGTTCGTATATGATACAAATACCGCCGGAGGAGCATGTCTCGAAGATATGATTACCGCCGGAGGATCTAATCTCTAATTGCCTTTATATATGTACACGATCAGGCCACTTTACTATATGTTAACCATGCAGACATAGCCATAACCATCACTAATTTTATCCTCGACATTTACGCCCATCGTGCCAGCTCGTGTATTCATCTAGGCGTTCTCGTCAGCATTGTAATTTTCCGGTCTCTTTGGCGAATCATTCTCCCCTGTGTCAGAGCTTGTAACCCACTAAACTGTCGGTGAAACAACCAAATTTCTGACAGTATGAGATATACAATCTGACGCCGTGAGAATGTTGCGAATGTGTATCCGTCAGATACAGTCTAGGTATCGGATAACTCTCAAACACTTTTGAGAGCATCTATTTAGAGCACCATTAAGCGTTTCTGAACAAGAAGTACCGTAATAGATAACCATTTCTGAGTTTATTGAGTTGTTTAAACTACACGATTTATGGAAAAATTAGGTAATAAAGATAGGATTTGGTTAGACCCTACCAACGACTGTGATTAGATTGGGTCTGATTTTAGTTAGACTGGGGGCCGGCTAGGCCCCGGAAGCTCTGGGGTTCTAGACGGCCGGAGACGCATTCTGGCCAATTCCCGATGGAGAAAATCGCAAATCATCTCTCAGTTATAGCTCGTATTTTGATAGTTTTTGTGTTTTTCTGTGAGGGTTCCTGGAATTGTTTTTGAAAATCTAAACGTGAAATGGCGCGTTCTGGCATTTTGACAGCTATTTCTCACTTTCGAGAACTGTATTTTTTAGACTGATGTACAACAAAAAGTAGAATGGTTTTTGAAATGGAATTAATCACTTTTTATGGTCCCTACTGAGATTTTTATACTTATATTTAGTAAATAGTGTCCTGTTGCATTTTGACGGAATATTTGGACTTAGAAGAACTTTTATAGAGTGAACTAATGGAACTAATTTTCTTCTCTTTTGGATTAACCCTATCTGGCCTGGGCGATTTGGGATGTACCGCAGCCTGTGGGGGGGGGAAAGTGCCCCCCCCTAAATATTTTCGCTATCTCTAAGGCTAGAGGGCTGAAACTTGCCACACTATATCTTTGGGTCAAGCTCTACAAGAAAATGTAAAAATAATCCAAGATGGCCGCCATGATGACGTCACAGACGTCATTTTCTAAAAGAGCATTTTTGGACGATTTTTGGTCAAAATCTTCGAATTTTTTAATTTTGTTTTTTCTTCGCAAAAACTGCATAAGTAAATAATAATCTGATATGAAATAAAATAAGTTTTACCCACTTTTCTATACAGAAAAGCAAACATTTTGAAGAAATATGACGAAAACATCACTTTTTCTGGTACCCCCACATGGCCGCCATTTTGAATTTACCCATGATCCTCTGCTCGTGAGGTTATGCAAATAGGCTCAAAATGATAATAATGATAACCTATAACGTGACGAAGTTTCTGCTCTCCATTTTTTGGCGTTCCGGAGATATCGCAGAAAGTTTGGTAGGGGGGCATTTTGGCACCCCCTCCCCCAGGACTGGTAGGGTTAATGGGAGAAGGGAGGGAGCGGGAAAAATCAGGGGATGTTTTTTGGTGATGCTAAGACATATGGTTTCAGTAAAATGCATAGAATCGCGTTGAATCAATATGCTGAATTTTTGTGTAATTTTGGAAGAAATATGGCGAAAACATCACTTTTCTGGTACCCCCATGTCCGCCATTTTGAATTTACCCATGATCCTCTGCTCGGGGGTCATGCAAATAGGCTCAAAATGACCCCAATATGATAATCGGAAAAGTCACGGAGTTTCAGCCCCCCCCCCCCCAAGGTACAGGGGCGTCGGAAGCAAATTCAAAGTGATACGGCCCCTATCATAGCACTTTAGGCGAGGGTCCAGGGGCCGCCGGAAGCTTAATCACAAGGTCGGGTACGGACCGGGAAAGGTAGAATGCACCCAGAAACAACCTAGCGTGTATGACAAATTGGACAAACGAACAACGAATTCGTATGAAGAAAACTAATTTTTTGTTTCGTTGATAAAATAACGTGAACATCAAACGGCATCATGCATATGAACGTACATGTTACTTATTCACGGTCGGTGCTCAGAGTCGCTAACAAATTCACTGGCGCTCTGGACCGATCAAAGTCTTCTTCAACTTGGAAGCTATCAAAACTGCTTAGTTCGTTTGCTTTTCATTTTGTGTTTATTTCTTTCTTTCTTCGTTTTTTGTTTTTTCTTTCTTTCATATTTTTGTTTATTGCGCAAAAGTGGTACGGCCATGGCTTCCGACGCCCTTTAGGTGAAAGGTTGTTCAATCCGGAACTAAGTCCCGACTGTTATGTTTTTGATTGCATGGCCTGTCCATTTCTTAAAACTTTAAGATATCCAACACTTTCGGTTCAGCCTTCATGTTTTATTTTTGAGACCTTCATAAGACTTATACAGACGGACAACCTAGAAAATTGTCGAATTTACAAATGCAAAACGCTGCGTTCTGCTGCATTCTGATAATAGTAGGCCTTTTACCGCATCACATTTGTCATTCCCTCTGGAAAACTATCAAAACTTTAGTGTAGTGTTTATTTTTTCTGCTCAAATTATTGGGGGGCTTCAGCCCCCGTAGCCCCTCCCCCGCTCTGCCGTGCCTGTTAGATACTCCGGCGGTAACTGTATCATATTATTATTGACTCCGGCGGCAGCCAGATCTCACTCCGCCGTACGTTGTATCACCACTTCCACACCGGTCATATTCATGAGTCTCAAAATCATCGAAATTCTTCTTTTTCACATATAAATATCATCTTGCCATTAAAAGGCAACCTCGTTTTACATACTGATCGTAGGTATATTCTTGATTAATTAGATAAAATGCATATTTGATGTAGTTTTTCTAAGAAAGGTTTCTAGATTCGGCTTCTAATGGATGTAATTGTCTATTTAGAATTATCCCGTTCTCAAAAACACGTCAGCTAGTTAAATACACGTACCTTCTAACGACTGAGACAATGTGATATTGTTGATAGGGTATGGTTCTGACATATCAACGTAAAAATCAACAAGTTGTCCTACGTTTTTTCACGCCCTTCCCTCCGGCGGAAGTTCACCCTCCGGCGGAAGTTGGAGCAGCCGTTTGGTATGCAGGGTGTGCTCAAGTTTGTGGGTAGGTTATATGTACCAATCTTTAACTCCATGCCCTCATTTATTGAAGCATCTATTAAAATGTTCAGTTGATGCTGTGATGACGTCACCGTAACTTTTCTTTTCTTATTTTAACTTGGACCAATTGGCAAGTCATGTAATGCTTCTTTTGAGAGGCATTAATATAATTCCTATATAAATATTTCCCAGATGTGATAATTTATGCAAATTGTTAGTGCAAATCTAATTATTGTAGGCATTCTGAATTATTTTCGTATGGGCTAGCTACTAATCGTCGTTCCTATTTGTATCTTCCCACCAACTCCGTGCTGCTGTCACAATTGGAAAATTTTCGAATAATCAATCATATTCGTCGCCAAATTTGGAAATACCCGCCATTTTTATGGACATTTTTATGAATTAGTTTTGATATTGAATACCAATACTTTTTCGATTTACAAATACTACAGCATAATGTAACCCTTTTATCATCAGCTAAATGCTGACCATCGTCGATCATTTTGATGACGTTACCATTACTTGTAACATTCCGAAGGTGCTAATTGACTATTGCGTCTGGACAGAACATTATACAGCGAGAGCTGTTGGCAGCTGCTTAAATGCATAGACAATAGTCTCTTCCACAGATTGCCAAAGAACGTAGAAATGCAATGATTTAGATTAATCTCAAAAATACAGGATAGGCCTACCGAGGAACCTGATGGTGGCAAGACATTCAGGAAACCAACAAGGTCATTCGCACCTGATTGCAGCTTCTGTCTGACAAAAACATGATTATGTGAAGAATGCAGAATTGGTGAAATATTTTAGGTTTGATTACGATACCTAGTTGTGAAATGCTGCATCCTGAAACTGGACGATTTAGTTGTGGCCATATTCGACAGGGATGGTTCCTGGAAGACAGTGTCATATGTCGAAGATGGCAACGTAGAAGCAGCGAGTATAGAAATCGATTTCGCTTCAGCCTTTATTCACACGACACTAATAACAAAAACTACCACGTACGGTAGCTGTTTTATGCAAGGAGAAACGGCAACCGTTACTAACGATTCTGATATCGAAAATCGTCAGTATTTAACACATTTTGCAAATTCACCGACCAGGTCAAAATTTACAAAAAACTATCAGACTGACATAATTCCATGTCAGAATGATACTAAACACCATACAACACAAAAAGTATAACTCCTTCTTCCTTCTACTGACACAAAAATACGTTCGTTGTGCAGCAAAATTGACTAAAATTTAGTGAATTTCTCGAAGTGAGTTTTGGGAAATAAAAAGTACATGCCACTGTTTACTCCAGAATAAAGTTGAAACATCATTTGCCTGAGGGTCTACTACGATGAACTACTTGACAATGTCAAAATATAGACAGTTGCACGTGGACTAACATTCGTCTTGATAACAGAGCAAATAGGCAAATGGCGACTTCTCTGTGAGTCGACCCCCTTCGCAAAGACAGTATACTTGCTAGAAATTTCCATAAAAATATAATCATTCGAGATATGCATTCCGAAATTTGGCTATACAATAATGAAGCCACATACTTGCGATCCCTGATAATTTTAACGTCATCAATTAAGCAAATTCAAAAATTCTAGCCTGTTTTCACACTGAAATATAAAGAACGTACGAGTTATTACTCAGTGATAATATGGTTGTTTGGTTCATGAAGATTCGTGCGCTGGAATCTCAAATACTTCGAATGTCGCATTTTTCTACCTGTTCAGCTGAACAATTTCAATTGATGTGTACTGTTCATAAACTTGGTAAACAGACTGCTTTATGAGGAACTTTCCTTGATAAAGAACACATTTACTTTCAATCTTTAGCGAACTATTTTGTCGCACGGAGAAGGGAGAAGAACCGAGAAGTCTCGCAAGAGCCCGAGAATTTCATTTCGCGCTTGTGACAGATGGAAAAGGAAGGTTTTCTATCTCACGGGGAACTTCAAACAACGGACAAGAAAGTATATTGTATTTCGGAGGTTAGTCCATCCAGCAGAATAGTTCCACAGAGCGATCGCAAACTCTGGTGATATTTTCAGATAGCAAATAGGTAATCATGACAGTGGACTCTTGGATCAGTTAACCCCTGTACTGCTTGTGACATAACAACGCATAAATGTGAGAATAAGGTCGTTGAGCTTCATTTTGGTTGAAATGTGTTCAGTTTTGTTCAAATGATTAGTACTGCGAAGTCAGAAAAAATCCAACTGAGGATACAGAAAGATAAAAATCCGTTCGTCTGAGCCATACCGTATTTGATCGCGTGTAGCGTCCTATATTCTAACAAATGCAAGCATCTCTTCGTAGTTGACCCTCAATCAAGTGATATTCCAACGTTATTCGCGAGTAAAACAGTCGCTACATATTTTTTTAATTTCTTATTTCACTTTTAGAGATTCACTACATTATTACTCGATTTTGCTCCGCACAGTCAGTTTTTCATGTCAGTTCAAGGAAATAGTCATAGTTTCTCTGATTTTATGCTATTTGCTATCCTTCTGACATGAAATTATGTGAGTTTGATGATTTTATGCTATTTGCTATCCGTCTGACATGGAATTATGTGAGTTTGATGATTTTATGCTATTTGCTATCCGTCTGACATGGAATTATGTGAGTTTGATGATTTTATGCTATTTGCTATCCTTCTGACATGGAATTATGTGAGTTTGATGATTGTATGCTATTTGCTATCCTTCTGACATGGAATTATGTGAGTTTGATGATTTTATGCTATTTGCTATCCTTCTGACATGGAATTACGTGAGTTTGATAATCTGGCACCTTTTGGAAATTTCGCCTTTGCATGAAAATGTCAAAATCTCTTCACATGAAAGACATCATGATGTTCGTTTCATATCGTCGAATCCGTATAACTGCAGATGCTGATCTATGTATGAACGTAGGACAGAGATAAATCATGTGATTGTCAGTTATTTGGACAATGATCTAATATAATGTGAAGAAAGCAACAGATCGAAGATTTCGGGCTCAAATCACGCACGATCGCCCCAGAGAATGGAATAGTGTGCTCGGTTGAGCAGATTTTTTTGTAACTTTTTCACCGTAAACTGGTTTTGTTTTTCAATTGAGATCCCAGTCATTTGTTCAGTATTTCTTTATTCACAAACTAGAGATGTACAAACTGTCAACTACTTTTCACAAAGAAACCGTAGAAATAAAGGTATAAAACTTAACTTGGACCCGAGAAGTCAATGTTTGATAACTAGTGTGAATATGATATGTTTTCCTTACTATTCCAAGAAAGCACTTCTAAGTTTTCATTTTACCCCTCGGCCAACTTTGGCCTAGGGGTATTGTCGTCATCATGTACGGCTGTCCGTACGTCCGTACGTCCGTCCCAGCGTACGCACGTCCGTCCGTCCGTTACCGCGATATCTACAGAACCGTTTCATGCATGGCAACCAAACTTGTTACATCTATTTACCTTCACGTAAATCAGAAGCCTATCGAAAATGAGTCATCTCGGACAATATTTTGCAGAGTTATGCCACTTTTTACAAATAAAAATCCATTTATGATTTGTTATTGTGATAATTTCAGAACCGTTCCATATACAACATCCTAACGTGATACAGTTGTTTCTCTTGACCTGAACTAGATGCCTATCGAAAATGAGTCGTGTCAAAGTATTTTGCAGAGTTATGCCCCTTGTCTAATAAAATCCACTAATTCCTGTGTTAAGTTTGCATATAATTTCTATATCATGTTTGTATACTATCACATTTATTTATTGATTGGATGACTGATTTATTGATTTATTCTCTTACACAATGCGAAGAATGCCTGCAAATCTGTTTTGAAAATGACACTAGATGCCTATCGAAAATGAGTCGTGTCAGAAAGTATTTTGCAGAGTTATGCCCCTTGTCTAACAAAATCCACTAATTCCTATGTTAAGTTTGCATATTATTTCTATATCATGTTAGTATACTATCACATTTATTTATTGATTGGATGACTGATTTATTGATTTATTCTCTTAGACAATTTTTTTTTTCAAAGAAAGTACACTTACAATACCAGGGGTAAATATTTCTTCCCAAAAGCCAATCAATTGGTAGAGACACCCTTACATTATAAATAGCTGGGGTTCAGAGCCGAGGGGTTACGATAGCGCAGCTTCATGTTTTATAAGTCTGACAACTGCAGGTCGAAAATAGTCCAGTTATCATCGATTAAATATATTTCCTATGTTAAAGAGATAGCAAAGCGACCCGATTAATGAACCAGAACTCATGCGCTCAGCCACGCATCAATATGCAACCGCCCGCTGCTAGCGTGGCAGCATATCTATTTTCTGAGGATTAACTTGAATTGAAATACAAACCCCTGATTGAATGACCATTTCAGCTTGTATGTCATTGTAGTGATCACCACTGTAATGAGACATTTTTGCACAAATTAAAAGTTCTATTTTTTACAATTTGACAGGGCTGAAATGCTCACAGAGACCACTAGCTTACAAACAATTTTGAGAAAAAAAATTCTACTCACAGTCTCCCCTTATCAAACTCCCAAAATGGAAAACTACGCCCTTTTCAATTCCCAACAAGACAAACAAAAATACATCAAAATCGGGGCGTCCTAATTTCATCACGACTTGACAAACAAACACGGTGTGTGTCTCGGTGGTGAAGGTGACCCTGAACAGGTGAACGGGCGTGACACGGACGTGTCTTTACCAGTGGGCACACTGGGGGGTATTATAACTAGTTCAGCGTAACCCCGTCCCAGATACGAGAAGGCAAATGATATATCCCTAAGGACATTTAATGGCAATATCAAAGAACATTTGTTGTTGTTTTTATTGTTGTTGATGTTGTTGTTGCAAAACTTGACTTTGACGCGCCACGTGCGGACGATGACTAAATTTCCAACTCTCTACAGATCCATACCCATCAAATCATCCCTAGAATCGTGCATTTTAATAAAGTTCAATTTAGAAACCACTACGTGTTTACTGACAGTGATTCATTGCCCGAACAATTCGTTTGTCGTTGAAATTGCTATCAACCAATTTGACCTCTGCCTCTTAAATGTACCATATTGTTTTGCATGGGATAACCCTAAAGGATGCAAAGTAAAGAAATGTTATTTGTCAAATAAACCCTGTATTCCAAAGTAACTAAAGTAGTTAATCTCTATCCTTATGTAATTGTTCTGGACGTTCTAACGGCAACGAAGAGAGAAAGGTCGATTTTGGTGGAATTTCCGTACCGCAAGCGCTAGGAGGATGAAACGTGTGCTGAGAATTGCGCTGAGAAGTGCAGTGTTATGTAAAAAGGGTTGTAATTAGCAAGCGCGGAGTGTCAGACATCTCGGATATTCTGAGACGGCCTAGATGTATGGATTAGTAGAAAGTTCGAAATTTATTCATTGTCCGCACATGGCGCGTGTAAGTCAAGTTTTTCAACAGCAACAACAAATGATCTTTGGTATTGGTCGAGTGATATAAATGGATAGGTTATTTTGGTCTCAATGTTTTGTAGAACTATGGTGCAAACGGCCCTCAGTATCAAGGTAAGTCCGTTACATTCAAACCCTTTGTTGAAGCCAAACGATTGATTTGGCCTCTACTTTCTATCATATCGTGTCAAAATACTCGATGTCACGTAAGTGATTATGTTGTACATTATATTGTCTCGATCATCCGGGGTATTAAGCATATTTACCAAGCTAAATTGTTCTCCCCTAGGCAGAGTGTATATATAGCGATAAAAATCTGCTAACGGGCGATCTGACACGCTCATTGATTGGCTAAATTCGACTTGTGGAATGATGTACCGGTGTTTTCATAGTGTCGTTTGGTGGCGGTGTGTTCGCGCAAAATGTGTTTTGAATGTTCCCTTTAGCGTTTCAAGTATTTTATGGTGCGGTGCAAATGATTTCGAAGATATCTTTGTAGTGGGTGTTCAGTGTGATAGTTTTGTAAACAGCTCGTGCATCCGGATATTCATGAGGGGGTCAACCGCGAGACGATGTCACTGGCATGACATCTAACACAAGACATCGTCACATGTATGGGGCTACTAACTTGGTAGAGAACTATAGAGAGCAATTTGTAATGCCTTGTACAAAGCGACCACTAGTGGGGATTTTTCAGGTGTGCTTCAGTATACAAATTACAGCTGGACATGTACTAGTCCACATGTTGGGCATGCCGGTCACATGAATGGGTTAATTTCAATACAGGCAACAACAAACAACAACATGACCGAAAACAACAACAACATGACCGATTTCAAGTAAATAATCGGTTGTTATGCAAAAGGGGTCTCACTTATATTTGCCTAAACTCGTAGAAAATTATCTGATAGAATAAGTCGTATAATTTTGTCGTTTACCCCAAATTGCTTTTTGCTTTCCGTCTCCATTTCACATTTACGTCGATGTCGGTGGTGGTCATATTTCGATGGTAAAGTAATCAATTTTTTGTGTGAAAACATTTCACCTCTGTAATGAGGGGTTTCTTTATTACTATATATTATATACATAGCTATTTTAGGGATCAGAAAAAAAATGACGGACATTGCTGTCCACACTGACTGAGCTTGGAGAGACAGATCTTGATACGTGAGAAACAGAAACCATGAACTCTCTCTGAAAGATCGTGTTTGGATAAATGAAACTGTTATCACTTTGTTTTAACATTTTGTTTCAGTGAAATACTTTAGCGAGTTCCTGTGAATGAGGGGGGGGGGGGGGAGGCACTGACACAAGGAATTTCCGCAATGCACCAAAGGCCCTCGCAATTAGTTTAAATAATTAACTACCGGTATTCTAGAATATCAAATTTAGAATGTATACAAATACTGGCGATTATATGTAAAAACGGTAGACGGATATTCGCCGTAATAAAACTGTTATTCAAACAAATATTTTCTCAATCTGTAATTGGAGGAATTTTTGATAAAAGTGAAACCGAGGCCATTATTCTCCGAAAGCACATTTTTAAGTCTCCTACCTTAAAGAGCGGTGGTGGTTTAAGTGACGTCTATTGGAATTAGATGCAACCTGTGCTTCATTCCTCGTATGTAAGAATGTTATTTGATAAAACAAATGGGGTGTGGTAGAATGCCTAATTTTTATTGGCGTTTGGCGTTTCCCTTTTTGATCGAGTGTTGGATTCTGGCTATTTGGCCTATAGTGCTTTTTTTTCCGAAAACCGCTTTGTGTTTTGTTTAGTATAGGTTGTTGCTTTCCAAGTGACTTTCAAGTCTATTTTTACCATGGTTTCCATTATTTTGCATAAATTTGACGTGAGAGAGATCGGCCAATATGACTTACTGTCTGATGGGTCTTTACCTGGATTCGGTATTGGGATAACAATAGATGATTTCCATTTGTTTGGGTGTTCTTTGATCCTCCAGCTGACAGTAACCCTACCTGGCCTGGGGGGGTGGAAAGCCCCCCCCCCCTCCATATTGAACTTTTCTCTGCTGCTCCGAAACGACGAAACCGAGGAGGCTGAAACTTGGTGACTTTAAAAATTGTCTTATTGGGGTCATTGAGCCTATTTTCATATATCCCCGGGCAGAGGATCATGGGTACATTGAAAAATGGCGGTCATGTGATATCCGCGAAAGTCGTGTTTTTCAATCTTTTCGCTCCATTTCTTCACATGTTCCTTGCCTAAAAGGCCTTGAAAGTATTTTGTTTATGCAAAACTAATTATTCTGTATTTTATTAGATTTTTTTCGAGAGAAAAATCGGAAAAATAAAAATTTCGAAAAATCGACCCCAAAAAGGCAGAAAAATGGCTTTCGAGAAGATGACGTCACTGTGACGTCATCATGGCGGCCATCTTGGATTTTTTACATTTCCCGATAGAGCTTGAACCCAAGATACTGTGTGGTAAGTTTCAGCGCTCTAGCCTTAGTGGTAGAGAAAATATATGGGGAGGGGGGGGGGGCACTCCGCCCCCAGGCTGCGATACACCTCAAATCGCCCAGGCCAGATAGGGTTAATTAGTTTCAAAATTAGTTCATGAGTTGTGTTCGATGGGTGCTTTAGGATTGTATAATTGTATACCATAGTTTGTCTTCGCCGGGTGAACTTTCATTCTTAGAGTGCAGAGCTTTTCTGTATTCATTAATATTGAAGTCTCCGTTAAGATAGTTTTCTAGATAGTCATTCGGGTCATTTTCCAGGATGGTTTCTCTTTTTATTTTTCTGAATTCTGGTTTTAGATTGCTATCGCTACTGTTTGGTGCGAAAGATTCAGCAAACTATTTTGCCATTTCAAGATTAGTTCTTCTTGTTTTGTTTAGTACAGGAATTGTGTTAGTTGCTTTCCCTTGAATGTATTTTTTATTTTATTCCACACTTTCTTTGAGTTAGTTTTCGTATCTATAGTGTTGCAAAAATCTTCCAATCATCTGGATTTAGCTTCCTGGGTGCTCTTTTGTTCTACTCTTTTCAGTTCCTTATATCATTCGTGATCACTCTGGGTCGAGCCGCCTTTTTTCTGAGTCGTTTGTCTTTGCCGCGATATTCTTTCCACACTCTTGGTCCCACCAGGGCACTGGATTTTTGTTGGAGGTGCTTAATCGTAACTGGAATATGTCTTTATGCTATGTTTTACAGTTTGCTGGTTGTATTTTCATTTTCGTAGTTTCGATATCATTACTGAATATATCGCCATGTATCATACTTTGGCAATCGTTTTGGAAGTGTAGCGAAAGTACAGAAATGCAAACGACGCGACCCCTTGCGTTCCCCTTTAATAATCAAAGCTAGTGGTCTGTCATGTTACTACAGTTGAAAACGAAAGTAACTTGTGTTTAAAGTAACTTGTGTTTACTTGCGCGGTGTACTCACATGTACCTGAGTGAATTCAACGCTGGAACTTTATTGGAATGAACTACGGTGATCCAGGAGACAGACAATGCCTCAAAATCCCGGTGAAATTACCTCGAACGATCGGTTGGACTGTGACTGGACCATAGCCAGCTAGCTCGTCTCGTTCGCTGATGGGGAATTGCTGAAATTTAAACCTAGTAGGGCTCTCCCCGCTAAAGGAGGAGAGCCCTAGCGTTATATCATTTATGAGGACACGATTGACCAAAAAATGTAGCGCACATTCTTGCTCGACAGACAAATCCATCAACCAAATGTAAAACTGCTTACCTTAAATACTTGGGAAGGGACGAGTTATGCTTATAACCACGATCATCTCAACAGGTACTCCATTCTGGGGTCTTCTTTTCTCTTGCACCTGTTCCGTTTTCTCCTCGACTCCATTTCATCCTTCGAAAGTTGGTCAGACGCGCTTGCGTCAACCAACCGGAAGATAGCGATATTGACATCATTACATCACGGTATTTATCAAAACAGGTCTCTACAAGTACAAACGATCTCTACCTGTAATAATAAAACTATGTCTACCGATTGTTTGCACTTGTAGAGACCTGTTTTGATAAATACCGTGATGTAATTATGTCAATATCGCTATCTTCCGGTTGGTTGACGCATGCGCGTCTGACCAACTTTCGAAAGTTGAAATGGAGTCGAGGAGAAAACGGAACAGGTGCAAGAGAAAAGAAGACCCCAGAAAGGAGTACCTGTTGAGATGATCGTGGTTGTAAGCATAACTCGTTCCTTCCCAAATATTTAAGGTAAGCATTTTTACATTTGGTTGATTGATTTGTCGGTCGAGCAAGAATGTGCGCTACATTTTCTGGTCAATCGTGTCCTCCTAAATGATATAGCGCTAGGGCTCTCCTCCTTTAGCGGAGAGAGCCCTACTAGGTCAAGCTAAAATTATGACCTTGGAAAAACATCCTGTGACGAAGAATGCTTGGGTCTATTTTCCACCTTTATCTGCAGTAGAGCGGAGGGCCTATATCACCCCGTTCCCGCTGAATCGACGCAGTTGTACAGAGATTCCAAGGTGAAAGCATCGCAAATATATTGGGAGAAGACATATTACAAAAGGCCGACGCCAAGCCGGAAGAGAGCCGCGACCAGGCCGCCGAATTAATTGTACAGAAGGCCGCCGCCGGAGAGCCGCCGTCGGGTCGCCGAATTAAATAGCACAGAAGTCCGGGCCACGTCTACTTTAATTCTATCTCTACCTGTTTCGACCGTATTGCACAGTCGTGCGGGTCTAGCTCTGGGAATTGGAGTACAGACGCCTTGCGTTGACAGCGTGGCCATATTATAACTTCATCTTTACCCGCTTCTACCGTATTGCACAGTCGTGCGGGTTTAGCTATGGAGATTATAGTATTCAAAATAGCTGTAGCCGGTAGGGAACTGTATTATTGGTCTCGTCCGATATTACTTTCCTGTGAAGAGAGTAGTATATAAAGGCTAAATTGAAGCTCCATAGGGGGAGATAACTTTGTTGGCACAATTCCTGGTTGCCCCTGAAGGAGCTCCAATTTCCCCCTTTTAATACTTATCAAATTTACGTCGCTATGACGTCACATCTGGTCACATGACTTCTGGTGGGATCCGGGTCAAAGGGCACTTCCGGTGACGCGACGGCCCAATAAGAGTTATCTGCCCCTACATCAGACTCCAGTGACTTCCAGTGTTAAGCTCTCCGGAATGCACGTCATCAAACATGGTCCCCGACAATATCGCCAGCTATATGCCCAGCATAAATGGCAAGTGGGGGACCCTCAGTCTCTCCACATGCCATACAGCGAGAGAAGGGAAATACCCCCCTGATGCTAGCTGCAATCGAAATCGTACTGCGCGCTCCAGACGCGGGTACGTTATCCACTACACCACGAGTCAGCCCATACTAGGCAAGGTTTAAAACATCCTAATATACCTACCGGAGGGCAGATCTATATACGTCTATGGTGTAGGCCCATTCCGGGGCAGTGGACAATGTTTAACCCAAATGGAAAACCCACTCATGGCCATTTGCGATATGGGGTGTGGCCCTTGTTTTCTTCATCTCGAACTTTAGAACAGGATAGAAGGGGTCTCAAGGCGTTGAATGTTTTTTGAAAAGTTACTGTGCGCATGTGCACTGGGTAAGTAGCGCTGGGGTGGACGTTTTGGGGACTAGATGGACCAATAGTGGCCCGATTGGGTCGTGTGAGGTATCAATCTGAAGCTATTTTGAAGTTCTCTTGGGGTAGCGTCGGATTGGACTTGTGTCTAGTCCGATTTCATCATTCTGCGCATGCGCAGTCTGGCCGTAGTATAGAAAGCAGGCATCTTAGGGGCGCGTGTGGGGTCTGTGGAGTGATTGATGAACCATTCTTGGTCCTAATAGGCCATGTAGGGTGTCATATTGAAGCTCTCGTGGTGTAGACCACGACTGTCATCTGTTACGTCATTGGTGACGTGAGCAGTAGGAGTAGTTCAGGGGTGCGTGGGGGTGTGTTTGAGCGAGGGAGGGTCCATTCTTGGTACGAAAGCGTCGTGTGAGGTGTGTGAGGTTTCAAAGCGAAGCCCTCGTGATGTAGACCACGACTTGATGGATGTTCGTCATCTGTGACGTCATTGGTGACGTCATCAGTAGAAGTAGTAGCCAAAGTAGACATTTTGGGGGCGAGAAGGAAGGTGTTTGGGGTAGAGATGGACCATCCGTGATCTAAATTGACCGTGTGGGGTGTAATCGTGTAGCTCTCTGCATGTAGAATATGCCTGGTATGGTTTTTGTTCGAAGTCACATCGTGCTACTCAGGCGCAGTCATTTTGGGCGTGGGCAATGACATGTTTGGGCAATCAAGGGACCCATCTTTGGTCCAAATGGACCGGTTGGGGTACCCTGGTGACCGGAATCGGAAGTGACGTCACAGAGGTCAAAGGTCAAGGAGTCTCAATTTGCTCTTTAAGTGCACAAAGGTCAACGGGACCTACGCTGCACTTTCTAACCGAAGTGACGTCACAGAACTCATATGCAATTTTTTTAGGTCAACGGGCCCAAAGATGCCCCTTCTATTTTGAGGGTCAACGCGCGTGGCGATATTTTTCGCACGCCATTCTCCGTGAATCGGTTTTGTATACGTACTGCTTTTGTGACGACACAAAGGTCATGCAAATTTCCACGGTCAATGCGGGTCCTTTATGTGACACCACAGAGGTCATATGCATGTCAAGTTGGAACTTTGCCGTAAATACTAGGGTCAGTCAGAGTGGGTGTCATTCATCGTTCATCATTTGGTCAACCATGTCACCAGTCCTACGAGACGTCCTCCCCCTGACACCCCAGGTAGGGTTACATGTCTATAAGGATAAAGTCAACATCGTGGGAAACCGTGATGTTTGCTGGTCGGGCCCTGAGGCCATATCGAATATACTGTGAAGTCATGTGACTCTGTCAGTATGTCGGCACCTCTTTCCACTTCCCTTATATGCGTTAAACGGTTACGCTTCGCTGTGATGGCTGGACCAAATTTAAAAGGATGTTGAGCAGTGAGCTCGACGGCAACCTCATCCACATCGATAATAAGATCTACGTACAGCTTGGGCCGTTGTTCGCGCGCCTGGGGCGTTACCAAGACCCTACGCGAAGCCTCACCCTAGACGCTGATCTGTGGACAGCCTTCGAGAAAGCGGTGCCTATTGTGGATCAACTGTTTACACCGGATGAGCGGAGAGCTGTTCAGTTGGGCTGAGCTCGTGCCCTGAGTGAAGCGACAGCAGAATCCAATGAGCAAATGATCAACCGCGTCAAGGCAAGAGACTATTAGGTATTCACCGCCGTGAAAGATGTGGCAATTAACACCCATAGTCCACTGTCGGAGGACACCATAGACTATCCGGCTAGACTCAGTCAACCTAGGATATATACAACGGTGATAGAACCCGAACATCAGACCGGAACATCGACCTCGTATTAAATATACGATACTCTCCGGGTCCATTATCAGTCATCACCATGAAGCGATGGGAGGTGTTGAATAACTTATACCATAGTCCCGACACACTATCGAGCTGATAAACCCCACAACATTCATCTATCGCAAGTCCGAGATTGGCTCAATCAACAAGACACCTACATCTTACGTCGAGCTGCCCGCGGCCATATTCTACGGAACCGGGTCATTATTGGTGGTATAGATGCACATTGGCAACCGGATTTGGTCGATAGGAGCGCCTTTGCCAAACACAACGATGGGAATTTGTATATCCTGTTGAAGTATGCGTGGGTGGTACCTAACAGGACGAAAACGGGGGGGGAAGGCGAATCTCGTAGCTGCGTTCAAGGGCATCTTCAAGACCGGGCGCAAACCCTTGTATATACAAACCGACGAAGGCACAGAATTCCTCAACAGACCGTTCCAACAGTTTCCGAAAGCCCAACAGGTCTTCTTCTTTCACACCTACCACGAGACAAAGGGTTCCGTCGTCGAAAGGTTCAACAGGACATTCAAAGCCCGCATGTACAAGCACTTTACGTCTAAGAATACATGACGGTACTTCGATGTTCTCCCGAAACTTGCGAGTTGTTACAATCGAGCCCATCATCTGAGTATACAGAGAGCAGTTACCGTTACCGAACGCAACGAGTCCCAAGTCCGCCGTATGTTATACCCCATGCAATCTCAACCACGTTCGTGGAGCTGAACGGATGAGTAAAGTCAAGGGTAAGTTCCAGAGGAGTTACCTCCCTAACTGGAGCGATGAGCACTTCGTCATTAAACGCCGGATACCCCGACAACCACGAGTATATGAACTGGAAGATCTTCAAGGGAACTGATGCAAGGGACATTTTACCAGCAAGGGTGAAAACCAAGCAAGACTACTGCACTGTGGAACGCATCCTGAAAACCGAGCGACGCCGAGGCAAGGCGATGCACTTCATGAAATGGCAAGGCTGACCCAGTTCCTTCAATTCCTGGGTCGCGGCCAACCAGATTAAACGACTATTAAAACCACCACCGCCATCCTTCAATCCACGCTCGACCATGAACACAGTGCTATGGACAAAGCGTCTCTGAACACAACGTCTCCCAAAACGCGCAAAGCACAAGTGGGCTTCATAGTGACATTGCTAACCCTGCTGTACGGAGGTGTGTTTTACTCTACCCGTTCCACCTAGGACACCAGCCGTGAGTGCCAGTCAAACAAGTCTACAGACCTCCTTTACGCCAGTCAAATCTCATCCAGCGACCAATACCACATATACGTATACAATCCAGATCAATATCGAACCGCACCCCAAGTATTGCAGCGCCCACTGCGTATACGACCACCCGAGGTGCACGCCCGCACGTGTCGACAACGGCGATCAACGTTGTCGCACTGACGACCCCGGTTCACTCGTACCATATTTACAAGAGCGGGTTACCACGACAGCGGATACTCCCCCAACCATAGACCCCCAGTGGCAACACCCCTTCACTTGCGTCATTGCGGGGCCGACGGGCTCAGGCGAGAAACTTCGTCCAGAAACTCGTTCAACACGCCACCCCATTGCCCGGGTGGTGTGGTGTTACGAAGAATGGCAAGCGTCGTATTGGAACCAGACACTTTGGTAGTGGTCGATGATCTCGTGGCGGAGACGGATGCGCGGGTCACTCAGCTCTTTACCAAAGGCAGGCATCATCGGCGGCTCAGCATCATCTACATTGTGCAGAATCTGTTCAGTTAAAACAAAGAACATCAGAACATCAGCTTAAATACCCACTACCTGGTGGTGTTTAAACCCCCGAGAGATACCACTCAACTGTGGCACCTGGCGAGACAGACGTACCCCGGACACACTCAATTCGCACTGGAAGCCTTTAAAGATGCGACAACCCCTCAACTCGGGTACATGTTCTTCGACCTGAAGCAAAGCACCCCCGACCACCTTCAACTACGGACGGGTATCATTCCCGGAGAGACCCACCACGTGTACATGCAAAAATAATGTAAACACACACACAGTGGCATCCCCAGGTGAGGTGTGTATCTGATGATGGGATAATTAATATTTTGAAACACACCATTCTTATTTATGTTGTCTCTGTGATCAACTAATAAAAAGGGTAGGGTTGAGGTTCCAGCGTTACTTGAACAGGATGTCTGCTCGATTACGGAAGCAAGCTCCTGAAGACGGCCTCACCCGAGTTGGTTCAGATTATTGTACGTGGCACAGACCCTGCTCTCGTGTGCTGTCTGTGTGATATTGGACCCAATATCTTAAAAAGGAACGCGCCAATGACGCCGGCTCAGAAGGCGAACTTGGCCAGCATAAGACAGGTCTCCGAACCCTGGTCCAGAAGCGAGTCTCCCAAACACAGAAGATAAAGATCTTACAGAAAAGCGGCTTTCTTGGAGCCATCTTAGCGCCGTTGACTACCTCTGTGCTAGGTCCATTACTCGGTGGTCTCTTCGGTGGACAATAAACTACACGACAAAATGGCTCTGGTGGACACACGCCTGTTTCAAAGCCTACAATCGCGCTCGACCACGAGATGCAACAGATTCTACAATGACCGGGGTAAAGAGACAGTGAGAAGGTACAACAGTACAATCAGACGCTTCAAACGTACACCAAGTTCATTGGGCAATAAAAGGCCCCTGAACCATGCCCGGTGTCAGTCGCACAATCACTTGTCCGACAGCCGCTATTACTAGGTGTACCACCCACAGACCCGAAAAGTCATGAAGAGTGTACCCGCGTCGTTCGAGAAACAAGCTGGCCTGGTATTACAGCGAGTAAAAGGCAATCCGAACATGACCTGGAATGATAATGACGATCTACTGGTACAGACCCAGGTGGTCCCCGGTAACCACATTACTGATTTAGTGAATGACATGATGCGTCAACGCAGGTCGCACACGGATACTCGAGGATGGGAGGAGTTTGCCCAAGGCTTGAAAGACATGCATGTGCCACAGGAATTGGTCCGATACGCGCACCCCGCAAGTCACAACGACAGACTCGACCCCACTGACTTGGGAAGCCGAGTGGGAACCGGAGTCACCACCCAAAACAGCAGAACGGATACGCTTCTTACAGAAACCTTTCACACCATTTAAAACAACACCCCTGGTCAAGACACCCCACCTATGCAGAGCAGTGACACGTAGTAAGTCACCGCGACGATCACGACGTTGGGAACAAGCTTCCAAGACCTGGGAACACTATTAAAACCAACAGCGGCAGCAGGAAAGCTCAGTCGTCATGTTTTACCTCACACTACCCAGTAATAGCTCGGCTGCGGTGTTTCCCAACAACAGCGTAGCTCATTATGTCACGGAGCTGCCACATCCCTTACATCTACCCGGACGTTGGGAGTGTGGCGTAGTGGATATCCAGTACCCGTATACGTGGTACAACGTGCAACATGATACGGTGTGGTACGAAGTCGTGTACGAAAGCAACACCTATAGATTCACTCTTCCCGAAGGCCAGTACCCTACACCCAAAATATTCATCCAGGTGTTGCGTAAACTCATCAAGGACAAGACCTTTGGGGGTAAAAATATCTTCTCGTTTGAGGATTACCTGCACATGAATTTCAACCAGTGGACCATAAGTTCCTGGTCATCTTCCAGAGCAATGTGACCGTACGTTTCAGCAAGACGTTGAATGAGCTGTGTGCACTGGAGACGGATAACTATGTTGGGCCGGGTCGGCTTCAGGGGAAGCCTATGCTGGATCTTAAGGCTGGCTTGTATGGATGGTCACATTGTCAGCGATATCGATGCGCCCTGCTCCGCGTCTGTCCAGTGCAAGGGAACTACAGAGATCAGGTCACACAGAGCTTTAACCACAAATTCACAATATTTATAGGTTTATTATATTGAAACACCAGTATAGCTTGCCATTCGAGGTCCTCACTTTCTGGGATCTTATCTAATTCTAGCTGTATGAGTTCTTCCTTCGCTAATATGAGGTTTTCTCCCTTTGGGTCATTTAGTCTGTCTTGTCTATATGGCTTATATCCATTTATTGCAAATGTATTCTTTCCTGGATCAACCCTACCTGGCCTCGGGGGGGGGGGCATTATGGCCCCCATACCAAACTTTCTGCGCTATCTCCGGAACGACGAAACATGGAGTGCTGAAACTCCGGGACTTTATAGTTTATCATATTGGGGTCATTTTGAGTCCATTTGCATAACCCCCTGAGCAGAGGATCATGGGTAAATTCAAGATGGCGGTCACGTGGGGTACCAGAAAAGTGATGTTTTTGTCATATTTCTTCAAAATTTCTGCTTTTCCGCGATGAAAAGTGGGCAAAAACTATTTTATTTCACATCACATTAATATTTACTAATTTATCATGCACTTTTTGCGGGGAAATTGCATAAATAGAAAATTCAGAAAATCCGACCGAAAAATCGACCAAAAAATGTCGTTTGTGAAAATGACGTCACTGTGACGTCATCAAAGCGGCCATCTTGGAGTTTTTTACATTTTCTGGTAGAGCTTGACCCATGGGTATAGTGTGGTAAGTTTCAGCTCCCTAGCTCAAGTGATAAGAAAATAATTAAGGGGGAGCATTTCGCCCCCCCCCCCAGGCCTGCACAGGTCCCAAAAAGCCGAGGCCAGATAGGATTAAGAAAGGTTTGCTGTATACAAATGATGTCTGTTGTAACGACTTACTAATCATTTATAACGGATGAATAATTTCGTTATAGCGTTTAACCCTACCAGACCTGGGGGGGAGTGTTTTCCGTCCCCCTCCCCCCGGTTGGTGTTTTGCTCCTATCTCCGGAATGACAAAAACTTGAGAGCTGACTTTGCAGTTTATCATATTGGAATCATTTTGAACCAACTTGCATAACTCACCAAGCAGAAGATCATGGATAAATTCGAAATGTCGACCATTGGGGGTTCCAGAAAAGTAATGTTTTCGTTATTTGTCTTCAAAATACCTTCCTTTTTGCGAAGAAAAGTGGGCTAAGGGTATTTTATTTCACATCGGATTATTATTTATTAAATTAACCATGCGGTAAAATTGTAAAATCTTACCGAAAAATCGTAAAAATGCCTTTTTGGAAAATGACGTCACTGTCACGTCAACATGACCGTCATCTTTTTTATTTTATTTTCTAGTACAACAACTTGACCCAAAGATATAGTGTATTAAGTTTCAACACTCTAGCCTTAGAGATAGCGAAGATATGTAGGAGGGCACCCCCCCCCCCTCCCCCCCTCCCCCCGTTCAGGCTGTGTTACACCTCAAATCGCCCAGGCCACATGTGGTTAACGAATTACTAATCCGTTATAACAAATTACGTAATCCGTTATAACCTATTACCAATCCGTTATAGCGGATAACACTTAATTCGTTATTATGAATTACGTATTCCATTATAACGGATTAGTAATTCGTTTTAACAGTTTACGTAATTCGTAATAACGGATTATTAATCCAGCGGATCACGGCAATCCGTTATATCGTATTAACTCATTACTGGATCTCATTTTTTATTTACTATGGCACTAACATTGGTTGGTCATTTTGTGATCCCTTTTATTTATTTTGCTAACAGTGTGACAGGCTGTATTACTATGAAGTCGCGCGCTGTTTGAAATCAATGAACAGTTTTGTTTCTTTTCTGAAATCTCTCAATACAATTTATATTATTTCAATACTGTTGAAAACACCATTACCTGACATGAACAAAAGACACCATTTCATCGCTGCATAGAACTGAGGGAAGTACATCTCTTCTCCGCGCGAAAATGAAACGGTCTGTCTTGTCTCTTGTGGGCTGAAAACTGAGAAACACAAAAGAAAAGTGACTTTGACAGATTTTCACTCACACGTCTTTCGTGTAATTAACTCGCCAGAAAGAGGGCGTATAATGCACTGTTGTACATCGTTGCCGTGCTATCGATCCACCAGGTTAGCCAAGCAAGTAAATGATCCTCGGATAGAGCAGAGCTCTGTATTGATACACTGTATACTTATGCCAGTGATGCTTTGAAACATTCAATCAAACGATTCATCACCCGCGTGGTATAGGCTACCATTGTTGAGCGTTCCTTTCGTGTTTCTCTCTCCTACATTGTGTAATAGCAAAATTATGTTGTTAATGGAATGCACGTGATAAATACGTGTATTTGTCAAGTACTAGCCTTCTCTTTTGTGATAACAGCATCATGAGTAGTAGTGTCTCCGCATTTAAAGTCGCATTGACCCCTTTTCACTTAAACTTGTGGCGGTCATGTGGCGATCACGTGATCAGGGCATGTACTGACATGTTATGGATTGCATCAGCCTTGGCTGTGTGCCAAGTGTTGACCACTATAGTTCGGTTAACCTTTGACCTTTGTATTCCTCCGCGGTGATGCGGTCATGTCTGGCGGTGATGCGGTCGCCTCCGCGGAGAAAAAGTAGTCCCCAGAATTCAAATACGCTGCATGGTCCGATTGGGTCGAGTGAGGTATCATTGTGAAGCTTATGTCAGGGGGCATCTGATGGGCTGGGTGTGCGGTTGAAATAGCGTCATTCTGCGCATGCGCGGTGGACCAAGGGTATGGAAATAGACGTTTTGGAGCTAGGGGAGCCACTAATGGTCCAAATGGGTCGAGTGAGGTATCAAAGTGAAGCATTCGTAAAGGGGCATCTGGTGGGCTGGGTGCGGGGTTGAAATATCGGCATTCTGCGCATGCGCGGTAGACCAAGGGTGTGGAAATAGACGTTTTAGGGTCTAGGGGAGCCACTAATGGTCCGATAGGGTCGAGTGAGGTATCAATGTGAAGCACACATGAGGGGGCATCCGTCTGGACTAGTGTCTCGTGCGTTGTCACCATTCTGCGCATGCGCAGACAGGGAATAGTGGGAAAAGGGTATGAACATAGACGTTTTGGGGTCCACATGGGCCCCTAATCGTCCGATGGAGTCGTATGAGGTATCGTTGTAAAGAATACGTGAGGGGGCATGCGCCTGGACTAGAACCACGCGAAACTGACGTCATTCTGCGCATGCGCAGTGGACAAAATGTATGGAAATACACGTTTTGGGATCTAGGTAAGCCCCTAGTGGGCCGATGGGGTCAAGTGAGGTATCCATGTGAAGCACACATGAGGGGGCATCTGACTGGGCTAGTGGCTCGGGCGTTGTCACCATTCTGCGCATGCGCAGACAGGGAATTGTGGGAAAAGGGTATGGAAATAGACGTTTTGGGGTCTGGGTGGGCCACTAATGGTCCTATGGAGTCGTATGAGGTATCAATGTGAAGCCTATGTGAGGGGCATCCTCCTGGGCTAGTGACTTGGCCTTTGTCAACATTCTGCGCATGCGCAGACAGGGAATTGTGGGAAAAGGGCATGAAAATAAACATTTTGCGGTCGAGGTGGGCCCCTAATCGTCCGATGAGGTCGAGGGAGGTATCGTTGTAAAGGATACGTGAGGGGGCACCCGCCTGAACTAGTATGACGTGAAACTGACGTCATTCTGCGCATGCGCAGTAGACCAAGTGTATGGAAATAGATGTTTTGGGGTCTAGGTTGACCACTAATGGTCCAGTGGAGTTGAGTGAGGTTTCCATGTAAAGCAGTCATGAGGCAGCATACCCCTGGACTAGTGTGTCGTCCGTGTTCGACATTCTGCGCATGCGCAGACAGGGAATTGTGGGAAATGGGTATGGAAATAGACGTTTTGGGATCTAGGTGAGCCACTAATGGGCCGATGGAGTCGAGTGAGGTATCGTTGTGAAGGATACGTGAGGGAGCCTCTGCCTGGACTAGAGTTTCGTCCGTTTTCAACATTCTGCGCATGCGCAGATAGGGAATTGTGGGAAAAGGGTTAGAAATAGACGTTTTGGGGTCTAGGTGGGCCACTAATGGTCTGATTGAGTCAAGTGAGGTATCAATGTGATGCATACGTGAGGGAGCATCCGCCTGGGTGGAAGGGTGTTAGGAATATCGTATTTCTGCGCATACGCAGACACACCGTAGTATGGAAATAGACATTTTGAGGCCGATATGGGCCACTATGGGTCGTTGGAGGTGTCATAGTGAAGCTTTTGTGGGGTAGAGTCAGAATTGGGTGTTTTTTTTATTGCAAGTCGCGTCAATCTGCGCATGCGCGGTTGGTTGTAGTTTGTAAAGTGGTCATTTTGGGTCTGCGTGGGGGTGTGTTTGGGGTAGAGATACACCATCCTTGGTCCAAATGGGTCGTGGGAGGTGTCAAAGTGAAGCTCTCGGGTGTATACGCCGATTTGAGGGATGTCCACGTCATCTATGACGTCACCGGTGACGTCATCAGCACGAGTAGTAGCGAAAGTGGGCATTTTGGGGAAGTGAAGGAAGGTGTTTAGGGTAGAGAGGGACCAGCCTTGGTCCTACTTTGTCGTTTGGGGTGTCATCTTGTAGTTCTCTGCATGTAGACGCAACTGCACACTTGGTGGTTGTATCGTGCATGAATACTGCAAAAGTCAGGATGGCCGAGTGGTCTAAGGCGCCAGTCCTAAGTGCTGGTCTGCGCAACGCAGGGCGTGGGTTCGAATCCTACTCCTGACACATGAGTTTTTTTGTATATACACCTGGTGAATTAGCCCCAAAGTTCTCATTTTTCTAGACACCAATACATCGAAATGCAGTGACGCCCGTCAATGACCGTCGTTACACCCTAGCCTAACACCTTGACGCCATGATATAGACCGAAGAGAGAACAACAACAACAACAAAGATGAGAGAACAACAACAACAACAAGTTTTTTCATATAGTTTATTTTCCCCAATGTTACATCATACTCACGCTGGGGGAGCCGCGTTGGGTGTGTTTACAATACAAGTAGCCTCTTGTCCAATCAGAGGCCGCCATTTGGCACTGCCATATTCGTTCTGGCCCGTTAGATGTATTCTCAGGTGCTCTTGTCCAATCAGAAGTTGCCATTTCAGAAGTCCTATCTTCGGCCATGTTCGCTCTGAACCGTTTGTTCTAATTGGGCAGGCCAGGATCCCGTTGAGGCAACATATCCTCAGATACTTGTTCGCGCATTCCGGGTATCTATCAGTGCATGGGTGAATACATTCAGCCGATGGCGGTGGTGGGTCAGCTTGGTAAGGAAAAACGTAACATTGGTCACCCTCTTCACTGTCCACTTGGTGTTGGGTTGTTGTTGTTGGGCCCATCCCAAGACATCTAATTGTTCCACTTGGTCCAGCATCATCTCTAGTGACCTCCGGGTAATTATGGTAAACGGTTGGTCAAAGACCCGGATGTTACTGCTCGGGTAAAAGTATCGGACTTAGCCTGTCTCCTTATGCTGCAGCACATAACCAAACGCCAGATTCAATTCGAAGGCCGTAGTTTGCTCATTGAAGATGGTTTCCACGTAGCTGCGTAGACGGGTGAGGTTGGTCAGTGGGAAATTGTAGATATCTTGAATAGGGCGATGACGGTGGAAACAGTGCCTTGTCATCGACCAATGGCGCCGATCGATGTCACTCACTGGCTGGTTGCCCTGTAAGAGATCGCTGGGAACATCCACCGCATCTTCCAGAAATTGTTCGTTGTTGTCAGGCGTATGACTCGAAACCGTAACGCTAGGGACCGGCTGGAAATCCAGGCTCTTCTGAACTGTGGGTATAGGCGGGCTCTCCGTCATCGCATCACCAGTGGCATTCGTCTCCCCGTCTCATCTTCAGTAGGTCTGACCCTCCTGGGTGCCTCTTTAGTGGGAAGTTGTCGCTCATACCGTGGTGACGGGCCATGAATCAAACGCTGAGGACGTCTCAACTGACTGGGTCGTTTGAAGAGTTGACCACATTCATTACATTGTTCCGTCGCGCCCTCACGGAGTGAACGTTCATGGCGCAGTAAAGCATCTTCCCGATTAAATGACCGTGCGCAAGTTATACAAGTATGTCGTGCGCCGTGGTGGATGGAGGCCTCATGGCGTCGCAAATCTTCTGGGCGAGTAAACTGCTTCAGGCAGGTCGAACAAGAGAACATGTTGGCTGCGTATCAGAAAATGCTGAACATTCCCACCTACCGCCACTTTTATTAGCCCGCAGCCCACAAGAACTCTCCTACGTTGTTCTCCCCACCAATCAGCGCATCGCTGTCCTGTACACTGGAGTGCGCACTTGTCACATGTCTACGTACACACCGTAACATGTAAAAACTTACATGTATTACTTAATGTATTATACCATATATGTGCTGTATTATACCATACCTGTCCAGTATTATACAGAATCTGTGCTGCATTACACCATATCTGTCCTGTATTATACCGTATCTGTCCTATATTAGACAATATCTTCCCTGTGTTTAATGTACATGTACTCTGCGCATGTCCATGTATTCTGTGCATAGCCATGCACATGTACTATGTGAATGTTCTTGCCTGTACATGTAATCTGTTCATGTGAATGTACTCCGTACAACGTCGCATGATGTATACCGGTGAGAGAATAACAACAACTAGGATGACAGGTCAATCATTTTATTACCCCCTCCAGTACATTATACCCAAGCTGGGGGAGCCGCGTTGGGTGTGTTTACAATACAATTACCCTCTTGTCCAATCAGAGGCCGCCATTTGCATCTGTCATATTCGTTCTTGTCCGTTAGATGTATTCTCAGCTGTCCAATCAGAAATCACCGTTTCAGAAAGTTCCATGTTTGCTCCGTGTGACCTAATATGATTCTTACTCATTCATTCATCCGTCCGTACATATGTTAGATGTCTCTCTTTCGAGGTAATTGCGGCCATATTTTTCCATACAAGGAAAAGACGGCTTTTGGTGACAAGCTCTCACTTCGCCCACTGTAAAATCTCCTCTCTCCGCGTGCAAAGGTCACACCCGGCCAAGGGTACACCTTCAAGGCAGGTCAGGCATCGCTGGCGATGGTAGCGGACATCTCCGGGCTCTCCCCTGGTTGAGCTGTAACCCACACTGAAGAAATCATCTATCATTTCCATAGTTATGGGCGGGTATCTTTTGGTAACTCTTTTGGGGAGTCGAGCGCGAACCGGCACCTGTTCGTCAATCTTCAACGGTTGTGCGTCTGCCTTGAAATTGGCTGGCCTTTCCATTTGATCGGGCCTGGTACAGGTTTAGAGAAATGTACTTCTAACATGCGTGTTTCCGTATTTATAGTTAGAGGGGCAGAGAAGAGAGGCGGTGACAGTCCTATCAACCAATCAGAAACCGACCCTCAGAATAAGTATAAGTCATGTTGAAGGATGGAACACAAACTGTGGACGTCTTTCGGATTGATGGGGATCAACTGACTGTGGAGTCTGAAGACTCGACTGCAATGCTGGCATTCATGGCTGGGTGCCTTATGTACCGACCGTTGATGTCGCCGTAAATTATCCTTACGATTAAAGGACCTCTTGCAGATCGAACACGTATACTCGCCAACAGCACCTTGAAAAGTAGACTCATGGATGGGGTCAAACATCACGGGTTCCTCAACCCTCAAGCGTGCATGTCCATGGATTACACGTTGGTGAGATCTCAGCTGGCTGTGTAGTCTGAAGCGGTGTCCACAATCTCCTCATTGATGCCTGGATGTCTCATGGAGACACCGTTCATGGTGGTGTAAACTATTCAGGCGATTAAATGTATCCCCACAGGTCTCGCAGGTGTACTGGGCAGTAGCGTCGTGGATACTACACTCATGGCGCTGTAAGTCGGGCAAGTGTGTAAAGGACTTGGAGCAAGTGGTACACGTGAACATCGTGTCGTAAGTGGTTGAACGAATGTCTGCTGAAAGTGTCAGACCGCTTCACTTTTATAGCAAGATAGCTGTTGATCTATTTTTAGAGCATTCAGTTCAACTACCCCTAGACAGATGAGAGAAAAAGATCAACACGTTCACAAGTGTTCCTATAGTCCGGAAGTGACCTTTGACCCCGCGCTGCTCGGTAGTGACGTCATCGGACGCAGGCGCACACACACACACACACACACACACAAACCTGGTGCATCCTGTACCCTATAGCCCGTAGGGCATAGGTACACCAGGATGCGGCTGCACCAGGTTTGTGTGTGTGTGTGTGTGTTAGTGTGTGTGTGTGTGTGTGTGTGTGTGTGTGTGTGCGCCTTTGTACGATGACGTCACTACCGAGCAGCGCGGGGTCAAAGGTCACTTCCGGACTATAGGAACACTTTTGAACGTGTTGATCTTTTTCTCTCATCTGTCTAGGGGTAGTTGAACTGAGTGCTCTAAAAATAGATCAACAGCTATCTTGCTATAAAAGTGAAGCGGTCTGACACTTTCAGCAGACATTCGTTCAATCACTTACGACACGATGTTCACGTGTACCACTTGCTCCAAGTCCTTTACACATTTGCACGACTTACAGCGCCATGAGTGTAGTATCCACGACGCTACTGCCCAGTACACCTGCGAGACCTGTGGGGATACATTTAATCGCCTGGATAGTTTACACCACCATGAACGGTGTCTCCATGAGACATCCAGGCATCAATGTGGAGATTGTGGACACCGCTTCAGACTACACAGCCAGCTGAGATCTCACCAACGTGTAATCCATGGGCATGCACGCTTGAGGGTTGAGGAACCTGTGATGTTTGGCCCCATCCATGAGTCTACTTTTCAAGGTGCTGTTGGCGAGTATACGTGTTCGATCTGCAAGAGGTCCTTTAATCGTAAGGATAATTTACGGCGACATCAACGGTCGGTACATAAGGCACCCAGCCATGAATGCCAGCATTGCAGTCGAGTCTTCAGACTCCACAGTCAGTTGACCCCCATCAATCCGAAAGACGTCCACAGTTTGTGTTCCATCCTTCAACATGGCTTATACTTATTCTGAGGGTCGGTTTCTGATTGGTTGATAGGACTGTCACCGCATCTCTTCTCTGCCCCTCTAACTATAAATACGGAAACACGCATGTTAGAAGTACATTTCTCTAAACCTGTACCAGGCCCGATCAAATGGAAAGGCCAGCCAATTCCAAGGCAGACGCACAACCGTTGAAGATTGACGAACAGGTGCCGGTTCCCGCTCGACTTCCCAAAAGAGTTACCAAAAGATACCCGCCCATAACTATGGAAATGATCGATGATTTCTTCAGTGTGGGTTACAGCTCAACCAGGGGAGAGCCCGGAGATGTCCGCTACCATCGCCAGCGATGCCTGACCTGCCTTGAAGATGTACCCTTGGCCGGGTGTGACCTTTGCACGCGGAGAGAGGAGATTTTACAGTGGGCGAAGTGAGAGCTTGTCACCAAAGGTCGTCTTTTCCTTGTATGGAAAAATATGACCGCAATTACCTCGAAAGAGAGACATCTAACATATGTACGGACGGATGAATGAATGAGTAAGAATCATATTAGGTCAAACGGAGCAAACATGGAACTTTCTGAAACGGTGATTTCTGATTGGACAGCTGAGAATACATCTAACGGACAAGAACGAATATGAAAGATGCAAATGGCGGCCTCTGATTGGACAAGAGGGTAATTGTATTGTAAACACACCCAACGCGGCTCCACCAGCTTGGGTATAATGTACTGGAGGGGGTAATAAAATGATTGACCTGTCATCCTAGTTGTTGTTATTCTCTCACCGGTATACATCATGCGACGTTGTACGGAGAACATTCACATGAACAGATTACATATACAGGCAAGTACATTCACATAGTACATGTGCATGGCTATGCACAGAATACATGGACATGCGCAGAGTACATGTACATTAAACACAGGGAATATATTGTCTAATATAGGACAGATACGGTATAATACAGGACAGATATGGTGTAATACAGCACAGATTCTGTATAATACTGGACAGGTATGGTATAATACAGCACAGATATGGTATAATACATTTTATTACAAGTTTTGACATGTTACGGTGTGTACGTAGACATGTGACAAGTGCGCACTCCAGTGTACAGGACAGCGATGCGCTGATTGGTGGGGAGAACAACGTAGGAGAGTTCTTGTGGGCTGCGGGCTAATAAAAGTGGCGGTAGGTGGGAATGTTCAGCATTTTCTGATACGCAGCCAACATGTTCTCTTGTTCGACCTGCCTGAAGCAGTTTACTCGCCCAGAAGATTTGCGATGCCATGAGGCCTCCATCCACCACGGCGCACGACATACTTGTATAACTTGCGCACGGTCATTTAATCGGGAAGATGCTTTACTGCGCCATGAACGTTCACTCCATGAGGGCGCGAAGGAACAATGTAATGAATGTGGTCAACTCTTCAAACGACCCAGTCAGTTGATACGTCATCAGCGTTTGATTCATGGTCCGTCACCACGGTATGAGCGACAACTTCCCACTAAAGAGGCACCCAGGAGGGTTAGACCTACTGAAGATGAGCCCGGGGAGACGAATGCCACTGGTGATGCGATGACAGAGAGCCCGCCTATACCCACAGTTCAGAAGAGCCTGGATTTCCAGCCGGTCCCTAGCGTTACGGTTTCGAGTCATACGCCTGACAACAACGAACATTTTCTGGAAGATGCGGTGGATGTTCCCAGCGATCTCTTACAGGACAACCAGCCAGTGAGCGACATCGATCGGCGCCATTGGTCGATGACAAGGCACTGTTTCCACCGTCATCGCCCTATTCAAGATATCTACAATTTCCCACTGACCAACCTCACCCGTCTACGCAGCTACGTGGAAACCATCTTCAATGAGCAAACTACGGCCTTCGAATTGAATCTGGCGTTTGGTTATGTGCTGCAGCATAAGGAGACAGGCCAAGTCCGATACTTTTACCCGAGCAGTAACATCCGGGTCTTTGACCAACCGTTTACCATAATTACCCGGAGGTCACTAGAGATGATGCTGGACCAAGTGGAACAATTAGATGTCTTGGGATGGGCCCAACAACAACAACCCAACACCAAGTGGACAGTGAAGAGGGTGACCAATGTTACGTTTTTCCTTACCAAGCTGACCCACCACCGCCATCGGCTGAATGTATTCACCCATGCACTGATAGATACTCGGAATGCGCGAACAAGTATCTGAGGATATGTTGCCTCAACGGGATCCTGGCCTGCCCAATTAGAACAAACGGTTCAGAGCGAACATGGCCGAAGATAGGACTTCTGAAATGGCAACTTCTGATTGGACAAGAGCACCTGAGAATACATCTAACGGGCCAGAACGAATATGGCAGTGCCAAATGGCGGCCTCTGATTGGACAAGAGGCTACTTGTATTGTAAACACACCCAACGCGGCTCCCCCAGCGTGAGTATGATGTAACATTGGAGAAAATAAACTATATGAAAAAACTTGTTGTTGTTGTTGTTCTCTCATCTTTGTTGTTGTTGTTGTTCTCTCTTCGGTCTATATCATGGCGTCAAGGTGTTAGGCTAGGGTGTAACGACGGTCATTGACGGGCGTCACTGCATTTCGATGTATTGGTGTCTAGAAAAATGAGAACTTTTGGGCTAATTCACCAGGTGTATATACAAAAAACTCATGTGTCAGGAGTAGGATTCGAACCCACGCCCTGCGTTGCGCAGACCAGCACTTAGGACTGGCGCCTTAGACCACTCGGCCATCCTGACTTTACAGTTATAGTTCACAGTATCAAGTCATTTGTAGTATTAATGCACGATACAACCACCAAGTGTGCAGTTGCGTCTACATGCAGAGAACTACAAGATGTCACCCCAAACGACAAAGTAGGACCAAGGCTGGTCCCTCTCTACCCTAAACACCTTCCTTCACTTCCCCAAAATGCCCACTTTCGCTACTACTCGTGCTGATGACGTCACCGGTGACGTCACAGATGACGTGGACATCCCTCAAATCGGCGTATACACCCGAGAGCTTCACTTTGACACCTCCCACGACCCATTTGGACCAAGGTTGGTGTATCTCTACCCCAAACACACCCCCACGCAGACCCAAAATGACCACTTTACAAACTACAACCAACCGCGCATGCGCAGATTGACTTGCAATAAAAAGAACACCCAATTCTGACTCTACCCCACAAAAGCTTCACTATGACACCTCCAACGACCCATAGTGGCCCATATCGGCCTCAAAATGTCTATTTCCATACTACGGTGTGCCTGCGCATGGGCAGAAATACGATATTCCTAACACCCTTCCACCCAGGCGGATGCTTCCTTACGTGTGCATCACATTGATACCTCACTTGACTCAGTCAGACCATTAGTGGCCCACCTAGACCCCAAAACGTCTATTTCTAACCCTTTTCCCACAATTCCCTATCTGCGCATGCGCAGAATGTTGAAAACGGACGAAACTCTAGTCCAGGCAGAGGCTCCCTCACGTATCCTTCACAACGATACCTCACTCGACTCCATCGGCCCATTAGTGGCTCACCTAGATCCCAAAACGTCTATTTCCATACCCATTTCCCACAATTCCCTGTCTGCGCATGCGCAGAATGTCGAACACGGACGACACACTAGTCCAGGGGTATGCTGCCTCATGACTGCTTTACATGGATACCTCACTCAACTCCACTGGACCATTAGTGGTCAACCTAGACCCCAAAACATCTATTTCCATACACTTGGTCTACTGCGCATGCGCAGAATGACGTCAGTTTCACGTCATACTAGTCCAGGCGGGTGCCCCCTCACGTATCCTTTACAACGATACCTCACTCGACCTCATCGGACGATTAGGGGCCCACCTCGACCGCAAAATGTCTATTTTCATGCCCTTTTCCCACAATTCCCTGTCTGCGCATGCGCAGAATGTTGACAAAGGCCGCGTCACTAGCTCAGGAGGATGCCCCTCACATAGGCTTCACATCGATACCTCATACGACTCTATAGGACCATTAGTGGCCCACCCAGGCCCCAAAACGTCTATTTCCATTCACTTTTCCCACAATTCCCTGTCTGCGCATGCGCAGAATGGTGATAACGCCCGAGCCACTAGTCCAGTCAGATGCCCCCTCATGTGTGCTTCACATGGATACCTCACTTGACCCCATCGGCCCACTAGGGGCTTACCTAGATCCCAAAACGTATATTTCCATACATTTTGTCTACTGTGCATGCGCAGAATGACGTCAGTTTCGCGTCATGCTAGTCCAGGCGCATGCCCCCTCACGTATTCTTTACAACGATACCTCATACGACTCCATCGGACGATTAGGGGCCCATGTGGACCCCAAAACGTCTATGTTCATACCCTTTTCCCACAATTCCCTGTCTGCGCATGCGCAGAATGGTGACAACGCACGAGACGCTAGTCCACACGGATGCCCCCTCATGTGTGCTTCACATTGATACCTCACTCGACCCTATCGGACCATTAGTGGCTCCCCTAGACCCTAAAACGTCTATTTCCATACCCTTGGTCTACCGCGCATGCGCAGAATGCCGATATTCCAACCCCGCACCCAGCCCACCAGATGCCCCTTTACGAATGCTTCACTTTGATACCTCACTCGACCCATTTGGACCATTAGTGGCTCCCCTAGCTCCAAAACGTCTATTTCCATACCCTTGGTCCACCGCGCGTGCGCAGAATGACGCTATTTCAACCCCGTACCCAGCCCATCAGATGCCCCCTGACATAAGCTTCACAATGATACCTCACTTGACCCAATCGGACCATGCAGCGTATTGAATTCTGGGGACTACTTTTTCTCCGCGGAGGCGACCGCATCACCGCCAGACATGACCGCATCACCGCGGAGGAATACAAAGGTCAAAGGTTAACCGAACTATAGTGGTCAACACTTGGCACACAGCCAAGGCTGATGCAATCCATAACATGTCAGTACATGCCCTGATCACGTGATCGCCACATGACCGCCACAAGTTTAAGTGCAAAGGGGTCAATGCGACTTTAAATGCGGAGACACTACTACTATCATGTAACCTACAACCCGTTGCGGACATCACAAACAGTCCTAGTTTTATATAACCCCCAACTAACGCAATGCGTAAAGTATAGAAATCGGCATAGATTACTGTGTTCCGTTCTTGATGATAATCAAGATTTATCGTAACCTGATGCTAAGAAATGTGACCTTCAAGAGGCAAAGAGCACACCTCTAAAACGGAGACAAAAGTGATATTGGAAAGCAAAGTTACTTTGTACCGCAGTGCTTCACTCCACGCGTTATTTCTGAACTCAGTGACAATCTACGAAATTTCCCAAGCAGAGCTGTGTAGCTTCTGACCACAGAAGTAAATACTGCCAATAAATACATATATGTTAATAACTATATGCAATAGTAACTCGGAAATAAGTAAACAAGAAAAAAAAATATGTTGAACTACAAGACATTTAAAGACAACTGAAAAACAGGATATGGCGACAATATGTTCCCCCCCACCCATTTTCAACTGAATTTGCCAAGTATTTTGACCTGATCTTCCAATGCCCATTCTCGAACAAATCGGATGAGCAAAAGACATCATATGCTTTATTATGGATTGGAAGACAGGGATGGACATTTATAATAGCTGGATATAGTATGATCCACACGACACAAGTACATCGAATATAATCTGGAAGGAATTTGAATCAGTTTGCTACAAGGTGAATCATCGACTGGCCAGTCATCAACTTCAACAATATAATCAGAATGACCAAGCCTCCAAATATAGATTCAGGGATCAATTTTGATAAATTGTAGAAAGGCTCATCGAACAACTGATCATTGCGACAAAATAGTCTGCTGACAAACGTCGACGAATCCTGGCTACCGCTACCGAAATCGCGAGGAGTCACTGAGGTTACCGGAGTCACTGAGGTTACCGGAGTCACTGAGGTTACCGGAGTCACTGAGGTTACCGGAGTCACTGAGGTTACCGGAGTCACTGAGGTTACCGGAGTCACTGAGATTACCGGAGTCACTGAGGTTACCGGATTCACTGAGGTTACCGGAGTCACTGAGGTTACCGGATTCACTGAGGTTACCGGATTCACTGACAATTAACTATGTCAGTGCTAACTCAATTTTGTGGAAATGATCACTTTGGAAAAGCTCAAAGCAAATGCTCTGCTTTCGGAAGCACGTATGGCGATTGCGGGAAAGCAACTCATTGGACCAAGCTGTGTCGTTTCAGTTTGGTAGACCCAAAGAACAAAAAAAGTTCAAATGTCCTTCTCGTCCCTAATTCAGAAAGAGGACATTATAGGGTCAGGTTTCATGATAGTGCACAACACAAATGTAAGATATTTCACACGACGGATAAAAATCAGTTTCCTACGGATCTGTAGGATGAGTTCGGATCAATCACATTTGAGTCAGACAGACAGACAGATTTTGAATTTGTGGCCTCCCATCCTAAGTTGGATGATGTAGGCCATACCATTGAGGTTGCTTTAAAAAAAAACAAAACAATTAAAACTTTACTTGAAGATAAGAAATAAATACTTCACG
>JAVTVY010025293.1:0-109154 GCA_036873755.1 Hanleya hanleyi
AGGAACCGTGGTTCCTCGACGAGGACCATTTTTTCGTGTGGTTCATTGTCGGCCGAAGAGTCCACCCAATACTGGACCCAACACGGAAGCGGCCAACGGTGCTAAGATGGCCCCGAGAAAGCCGCCTTTCTGTAACACCTTTTTTCTTTTGTGTTTGAGGGACCCGCTTGTGGACTAGGGTTCGGAGACCTGTCTTATGCTTGGCCAACTTGGTCTTCTGAGCCGGAGTCAGTGGCACGTTGCCTTTTAACAGGTTGTACCCGATCTCGCACAGACAGCGTACAAGGTCAGGGTCCGCACCGCGTACAATGGTTCGGACTAACTCGGGTGGGGCCGTCTTCAATACACGGAGCGTGGGAGCGTGCTTCCGTACTCGCGCAGACATCCTGTACAACTAATGCTAGAACCCACAACGCTGCCCTTTTTATCCACCTCACAGACAAAGTCAACCCTGCTGTGGTATTCATTCTTTTTCTTATTCCCCATCATCAAACACACAGACCCCAGCTGGAGGCGCCACTGTGGGTGTGTTTACATTATTTTTGCATGTACACGTGGTGGGTCTCTCCGGGAAAGATGCCGGTCCGTAGTCGAAGGTGGTCGGGGGTGGCTTGCTTGAGGTCGAAGAGCATATACCCGTGCTGAGGGGTTGTGGCATCTTTGAAGGCTTCCAACGCAAACGGTGTGCGGCCGGGAAACATCTGTCTCGCCAGGTGCAGCAGTTGAGTGGTATCTCTCGGGTTTTTGAAGACCACCAGGTAGTGGGCATTTAAGCTGATATTCCGATGTTCTTTGTTTTTACTGAACAGATTCTGCACAATGTAGATGATGCTGAGCCGTCGATGATGGCTGCCTTTGGTAAAGAGTTGGGTGACCCGTGCATCCGTCTCCGCCATGAGATCATCCAGAACCACCAAGGTGTCGGGTTCCAAATCGGCCAGGTTGGGTAGGCCTTCCACGAACGTGATGTGGGGCATTGCTGCATACGCTTCCTGCCATTCTCCGTAACACCACACGACTCGGGCAATGGGTGGAGTGATCATGCTGTCGGCGTGTTGAAGGAGCTTCCTGACGAAGTGCGTTTTGCCGGAGCCCGTCGGTCCTGCGATGACGCAAGTGAAGGGATGCTGCCACCGAGGGTCCATGGTTTGAGGTGTATCCGTTGTCGTGGTAACACGCTCTTGTAAATTTCGTACGAGTGAACTGGAGTGGTGGTGGGTACAACGTCGGTCGTCGTTGTCTGTTCACGTTCAGAGATGGTGCTGGGGGTGGGTACAACGTGGGTGGTCGGTTCACTGTGAGGGATGAAATGCGGTGGGTCTTGAGACGTAGTAGGTGTACTTGGTGTAGGTGTAGAGCTCGACGTGGCTTGTACGCGGGGTGTGGTGGTGGTGGTGGTGACTGGGCTCGATACGACTGGTGCTCTCTGTAGACCCGTTTCGCTGGTGCCTGGTGTTCTCAGTTGGTTAAGTAACGTGCTGACATAGGCTACGTCGTAAAACACACCTCCGTACAACACACTCAGCAGGGTTAGCAATAGCACCCCAAAGACCACTTGCGCTTTGCGCGTTTTGCGAGACGCTGTCTTCAGAGGCAGCTGCTGTTGGTCCATAGCACTGTGGTCGGATGTGGAATGAAGGAGGACGGCAGTGGTGTCTGGTTTTATAGTCGTTTCACCTGGTTGGCCGCGACCCAGGAATTGAAGGAACTGGGCCAGCCTTGCCATTTTACGAAATGAAACAGTTTGCCACGTCGACGTTCCGTTTTCAAAATCTGCTCCACCGTGTAGTAATCTTGCTGTGTTTTTACAACAGGCTGTAATTCCGTGTCGTAAAACGTCCCCAGCAACGTTTCCCCTTGGAGATCTTCCAGTTCATAGACTCGCCGCTGTCGGGGTAGGCGCCGTTTAATCAGGAAGTGCTCATCGCTCCAGTTGGGCAAGTAACTTTTCTCGAACTTGCCCTTGACTTTACTGATCCGTACAGGGTCCCCGACCTTGTACACCGCCTTCGTCGTTCGCTGCGATGGCCTGGAGTACAAGACACGCCGGACTTGGGCTTCATTGCGTTGGGTCACGGTAATGGGGGCTCTCTCTATACTTCGATGATAGGCTCGATTGTAACCCCTCACCAGTTTCGGGAGAACATCGATGTACCGCCTTGTATTCTTATAGGTGAAATATTTATACATGCGGCCTTTGAATGTCCTGTTGAACCTCTCCACCACGGAAGCCTTGGTCTCGTTGTACGTATGGAAGAAAAACACCTTCTGTTTCTTGAGAAAGGCTTGGAACGGTCTGTTGAGGAATTCCGTGCCTTCGTCGGTTTGCAAATACAAAGGTTTGCGCCCGGTCTTGAAGATGTCTTTGAACGCCGCTATGAGATTTGCCCCCGTTTTCGTCCGGATGGGTACCACCCACGCATACTTGGATAGGATATCGATGCACGTCAAGATATACCGATTCTCATCGTTGTGTTTGGCAAAGGCGCTCATATCCACCAAATCCGCTTGCCACTGGGCATCTATTCCTCCCACGATGACCCGGTTCCGTAGAAAATGGCGACGGACAGATCGATGTAAGGTATAGGTGTCTTGTCTTCTTAACCAATCTCGGACTTGGGCACGTTGTACCCCCTGGGGTTTGGCCGCTCGATAGAGAGCCGACAATGCACTATAGGCTGCCGGACTGTCGGGACTGTAGTATAAGTTATCCAACACCTTCTCCCAGCGCTTCATGGTGACAAAATGATGATGGACCCTGGCTCTATCGTTTATTTATAACGGGTATATCTTGGGCCGGAGTTTCTTTCTGATTTTCTTCGTGGACTTCCACAGTGGCCATGGTCAATGACCAGTCCAACTCGTCTGATGACCGCTTGATAAGCACTTCATCCACATCCACCACGGCATCTTCCAATGCAGACCATAGATCAGGGTGAAGGGTAAAATGCACTGTACCTCCATCTAGCCGAGCCAATTGAGCAAAGAAAGGGCCGCGTCGGATGTACACATCGTGACACAAGTGGATGAGGTCGCCGTCCAGTTCACCAGACAACACCCGTTTGAATTTGGTCCAGCCCTCCCGGGACAGACGAATGTGAGCCGGGCACGGTTGTGTAGGGTCCGTGTCTCCCACCACCTCCTCCATGATATCGACCTTATCCGCATACACGTGCAGGAAAACCTCGGGGGTCAAGCTGAAATACGCCAGTACTATATGCTCCGTCATGGTCAGTACGTGAATGGTACCAGATTTCACTGTCTCTCGTATTTATAGGGAGAACCCCGTGAGATCAAAGGATCAGGTGGTCATGTCATTGGGCTGACTGAGTCTAGCGGGGTAATCAATGGCATCGTCGTCGGGTTCATGTAGTTGTTCATGGGGTTCAGCCATTGGCCCCGCGGCTTCATCACGGATTTTTTCTTCTTCTTCATCGTTCTGGCCCGTCATGTGTGTGTGGGTGGCTTCATCAGGTGACACTGTCATTCCAGCCTCTGCGCATTCTATACATATAGTATTTTCTCCATCCGCTTTTTTTTCATTAGGTTCATCTAGTGCGTGTTCGATAGCACGAGCCCATGCCAATTGGTGGGGTGATCGATCGTCGGGTATAAATAACTGGTCCACCAGAGGGCCTATTTTCTCCAAGGCTGACCACAGAGAGGGAGTTAGGAGGAAACTTCGAGCCGGCTTTTGGTAGCGTCCCACCCGTGGGTAGAGCGCAGTATGGTATACGTAGTTGGCCTTGTCCAGGTGGATCAGGTGTCCGTCTAACTCTCCGCTCAACACCCGTTGAAACTTAGTCCAGCCATCACGCTCTAGTGTCACCCTATCCGATAGAGTCTCAGCGTGCTCAAAGCAAATATTTCCACAATCTTCGACCAGGGTCACTTTAGCATCATACACGTATAACTTCACATTGGGTGTAAGCGTCAGGATGGCTTGGAGTGATGACATGCTTCCTCTAAATGTCGAAGGGAGAATGACACACACTCTGTCTCATCCCTCGTATTTATAGTGTCAATACCACAGCGCCAGGGTGAATAGAGCACAGACTAGTATGAGGCCAACCAGCCGGCGCTGGTTCCGGCGTGAGCGCTCCTGGTCCATAGCGCGAGCATCAAGGATGGCTGTCATAGTCCAGTAATGGTGAGTGATGGCACGCCTGTCCATCGAGTGCACTCTGTGGAGGACCGCTTCTGTGAACTCGTTCAGGATCTGGCGTCGTCCCTCGTTGTCGTCGCCATCTGCAAACATGGACCGGACCACTGCTCGGTAACCCGTGGATGAATTCACCACGGTGGCATACTGTAAAATGCGAGTCGCATGGGGCTTGATCTCCGCCATGGCTCTGTAGAAATGTAGGTGTGGGATCCAGAGGGACATGTTTTATAGACCAGATGTAGCTCTACGGGTATAGTCCGTGATACGTACTATTCTGATGGGTTAGTCCAAAAAGAGGAGCAACAACAACAACACAGATTACAGATCAATCCTTTTATTATGCGTGAACAACATAGAAATGCATGTACTGACCTGTCTGTGGGAGGTTTCCCACAATGGCGTTCACCTTCGCGTCTTTTCGTGTACGTCCGTGTCTTTTCGTTAAAGTCCGTGTATCTTCGGTAAAGTCCGTAGGCATTGGGCAAGGAAGCTTTTTCCCGAGACCGAATCACCGCCAGACATGACTGCATCACCGCGGATGAATACATTCTTGCACTCACTCACACCACAGGTCGAGTGAGGTATCAAAGTGAAGCTTAGGTGAAGGAGCATCTAATGGACTGGGTGTGGGGTTGACATATCGATAAAAAATGGATATGACCTTGAACTGATCACGTGACCTCCCCGTGATGACAAATACCCAGAACCAAGTCAGTACATGCATCCCATAGTCCCAGGTCACACCCGATTCACGCAGACCGGAAGTGACGTCATACACCTGCGCACAACCGTGATGGAAAAACCCAGAACCAAGTCAGTACATGCATTCCATACAGGCAGAATGCAGGCAGGCAAGCAAGGCAGGGATGCAGGCAGGCAGGCAGGCAGGGAGACAGGTCAGGTCAGGTAAGTCAGATTGAATACACCCCTTTCCCTAAAAATGGACTCCTTTTATACGTTTTTCTATCCACTCCTAAAAATCGACTGCTTTTATACGTTTTCCCCGTGAGTGGGTGGGTTCAAAATGGCGGACCCTTATTTTACACACACAACACCAAAAACCACCATTTTAAACCCACCCACTCACATCCCAGGTCAAATCAGTGCACCCGAGTGAGTGGGTGGGTTCAAAATGGCGGACTTTCAACGTCCCAGAGAAAATAACCGGCCACCATTTTGAACCCACCCACTCACATAGCACTCAATCACCCCGGTGAGTGGGTGGGTTCAAAATGGCGGACCCAGAAAGTCCGCCATTTTAAACCCACCCACTCACATCCCAGGTCAATCAGTGCAACCGAGTGAGTGGGTGGGTTCAAAATGGCGGACGTCAAACGTCCGCCATTTTAAACCCACCCACTCACATTAAAAAAAAATTAACTCACGTATGCGAACCCCCCCTATGGCAACCCAAAAATTCACTTCGCGCATGCGCCGTGAGACGCTACCCCTCCGTTTTACTCTTTATATACTACTTGTCTATTCCATAAATTATTCGAGCTCAGAGTCTTCCAACATAGAGTTATGGCAAGCCAAAGTGCTTTTTTTTCGGAATTTCCGATGTGGGAAATTCTACTTCCGATATCGGAAATTGAATTCCCGATATCGGAAATTAGAATTTCCCATATCGGAAATTCAGTGACAATTTCCGATATCGGAAACAGAATTTCCCATATCGGGAATTCAATTTCCGATATCGGAAATAGAATTTCCCATATCGGAAATTGTCACTGAATTTCCGATATCGGAAATGAAAGCTCTGGAAGCTTTACGAAAACTGTTTCCAAAATTTCCGATATCGAAAATTCAGTGACAATTTCCAATATCGGAAATTGAATTTCCGATATCGGCAATTCAGTTTCCGATATTGGGAATTGTCTCCGAATTTCCGATATCAGAAATTGCAATTCTCGATATCGAAAACTCTAATTTCCGATATCAGAAATCGAAGGACATAAATTTCCGATATCGGAAATTCTTGAATAAAAGGCCCTTTGGCTTGCCATATAGAGTACTATTTCCCGAGATCAGAATAAACATAAAGGGTTGAGACTCCTTGGGTATGGAAATTAGTTTTATAGAGTGTTTTGGTTACCCTTCTATCACAATTCTCGTGATTACACTGGTCCAAATGAACGGCTAAACACCGAAACAAACATTTCTGGTCTTTGTAGGGGCCATTTTTTCCGCTCGTTAGCGCATACATTCCTTTTCGACGAAGAGGAAGAATGACCGGAGCGCCGATGGGAAGATTCCGTAATTTGGTCACGAAAAATGTCACGTTGGTGACCATTTCCACAATCCATTTGGTGTTGGGCCGTTGCAGACGCGCCCATTCCAACGGGTCCAACGTAGTGATCTGCTCGATGAGTGGTTCCAGTGACGCACGATTGGTGATGGTGAAGGGTTGATCAAACACATAGGTATTATTACTTGGATAAAAATACCGCAGTTGATCCGTCTCTTTGTGTCGTAAAATGTAGCCGAATGTCATATTCACTTTGAACGCTGTCACTTGGTCTGTAAAAATGTTCTCGGCATAGTTAGAAAGATACGTGAGGTCCTGTAGTCGAAAATTATACAAGTCCAGTATGGGTCGATGACGGTGGAAACAACGGCGGATGGTGTTCCAATGGCGCCGATAAATTTCACTCACAGGGTGGTCTTCGGGCAAGGCATCAGCGGGAGGCATAGCTGGATCCTCAGGAAAGTCTTGTTCGCCTCTCGTATTGTCACGTCTCAGAAGAGACCTTGGACGTTCACGTCGCCTCATCCTGGTCGTATATACCCTGTAATCGAGCAGATTTTGTCTTCAACACAATGAATTGATGACGAATTCTTAACGTATTTCTTTGGAGGGGCAACGTCAATAGGGCTCGCGCTTTTTATACTACTAAAATGTGATGTAGATTACATCTAACATAGGCCTTAAGGCCGTGATATGCATATAACCTTGAAGTGTCCCGGGGCATGGTCAGTACTTCCCAATTTTGCCTTTGTCTACTACTCCCCGATTTTTGATTTTTTATTATTTTTATTTTTTTTTTCTCAGTTTTATTGTCAAATGCAGGTATTCAAATGATTTGACAAATGATAGTTTACAAACGATGTAAACATAGGGAAATTTATTTGAGAAATGGTAGTTTTCAAACAATGTAACTCTATAAATACACTGTTTAGCCGACAGCATGATCACACCACCCAAGCCACTGTGAATTTTTTCTTCTGCGAAATATACACATATCAATTAACCTTTTCCCTTTGTCTACTACTCCCTGATTTTTAATTTTTTTTTATTATTATTATTTTTTTTTCTCAGTTTTATTGTCAACTGCAGGTATTCAAATGATTTGACAATGGTAGTTTACAAACGATGTAAACATAGGGGAAATTATTTGAGAAATGGTACTTACTTGATACTTACTTGATACTTGATTTCTTTAAGTGGCATTTAGAAGTTGGGAAGTAGATAAATAAACAAATTGCTTATGGATAACAACTTCTAGTTTATTCAGGACGACGTTTCGATACAGGTACTAGTATCGTTCTCAAGTCAATGACATCAATAAGTAAATAATCAGTATATATACAGTTCCTTGAGTAAATGTCAATAGGATGATAACAATAGTATTATACTAGGTGAGAAATTTATAATAGGACGAAAGGCGCGGCTCTCATCTTCCTTTTAAAGCTCTGCAGGCTTGGAGAAGAAACGTCCTCTTCAGATAGTGAGTTCCAGTTGTTTAATATCCTATGAGCAAAGAACTCCTGTCTGATCCGCGTTTTAGCAAAGGGCTTGTATAGAGTCTCGGTATGGCCCCTTAGGTTTCTGCCATGTGACCGAAGAGTGAATAAGTCAGTTGACGGGGTTTTATATTCACCGTTCAATACTTTATAAGTTTCTATCAGATCTGTCTGCTTTCTACGGTCGGCCAAGGAAGGAAATTCCGGAGGGTTACTGGACAGTTTTAGACACCTAGCCTGCGTTTTTTTCCAATAAGGCTATGTCTTTCACTAGATAAGGATTCCAGGAAACGCTCCCGTATTCTAGAACCGGGCGTACTGTGTACTTGTAGAGGATTGCTATCTTCTCCTTTGTAATATTAGAAAAGCACCTTTTGATGATCCCTATGCGTTGGTTTGCCTTACTTACTATACTGCTTATATGTTTTGCTGGCTTTAGATCTGATGAGATAATGACGCCAAGGTCGTTGTGTTCAGAGACCTCCTTCAGAATTTCACTTTAGCATCATACACGTATAACTTCACATTGGGTGTAAGCGTCAGGATGGCTTGGAGTGATGACATGCTTCCTCTAAATGTCGAAGGGAGAATGACACACACTCTGTCTCATCCCTCGTATTTATAGTGTCAATACCACAGCGCCAGGGTGAATAGAGCACAGACTAGTATGAGGCCAACCAGCCGGCACTGGTTCCGGCGTGAGCGCTCCTGGTCCATAGCGCGAGCATCAAGGATGGCTGTCATAGTCCAGTAGTGGTGAGTGATGGCACGCCTGTCCATCGAGTGCACTCTGGGGAGGACCGCTTCTGTGAACTCGTTCAGGATCTGGCGTCGTCCCTCGTTGTCGTCGCCATCTGCAAACATGGACCGGACCACTGCTCGGTAACCCGTGAATGAATTCACCACGGTGGCATACTGTAAAATGCGAGTCGCATGGGGCTTGATCTCCGCCATGGCTCTGTAGAAATGTAGGTGTGGGATCCAGAAGGACATGTTTTATAGACCAGATGTAGCTCTACGGGTATAGTCCGTGATACGTACTATTCTGATGGGTTAGTCCAAAAAAGGGAGCAACAACAACAACACAGATTACAGATCAATCCTTTTATTATGCGTGAACAACATAGAAATGCATGTACTGACCTGTCTGTGGGAGGCTTCCCACAATGGCGTTCACCTTCGCGTCTTTTCGTGTACGTCCGTGTCTTTTCGTTAAAGTCCGTGTATCTTCGGTAAAGTCCGTAGGCATTGGGCAAGGAAGCTTTTTCCCGAGACCGAATCACCGCCAGACATGACTGCATCACCGCGGATGAATACATTCTTGCACTCACACCACAGGTCGAGTGAGGTATCAAAGTGAAGCTTAGGTGAAGGAGCATCTAATGGACTGGGTGTGGGGTTGACATATCGATAAAAATGGATATGACCTTGAACTGATCACGTGACCTCCCCGTGATGACAAATACCCAGAACCAAGTCAGTACATGCATCCCATAGTCCCAGGTCACACCCGATTCACGCAGACCGGAAGTGACGTCATACACCTGCGCACAACCGTGATGGAAAAACCCCAGAACCAAGTCAGTACATGCATTCCATACAGGCAGAATGCAGGCAGGCAAGCAAGGCAGGGATGCAGGCAGGCAGGCAGGCAGGGAGACAGGTCAGGTCAGGTAAGTCAGATTGAATACACCCCTTTCCCTAAAAATGGACTCCTTTTATACGTTTTTCTATCCACTCCTAAAAATCGACTGCTTTTATACGTTTTCCCCGTGAGTGGGTGGGTTCAAAATGGCGGACCCTTATTTTACACACACAACACCAAAAACCATCATTTTAAACCCACCCACTCACATCCCAGGTCAAATCAGTGCACCCGAGTGAGTGGGTGGGTTCAAAATGGCGGACTTTCAACGTCCCAGAGAAAATAACCGGCCACCATTTTGAACCCACCCACTCACATAGCACTCAATCACCCCCGTGAGTGGGTGGGTTCAAAATGGCGGACCCAGAAAGTCCGCCATTTTAAACCCACCCACTCACATCCCAGGTCAATCAGTGCAACCGAGTGAGTGGGTGGATTCAAAATGGCGGACGTCAAACGTCCGCCATTTTAAACCCACCCACTCACATTAAAAAAAAATTAACTCACGTATGCGAACCCCCCCTATGGCAACCCAAAAATTCACTTCGCGCATGCGCCGTGAGACGCTACCCCTCCGTTTTACTCTTTATATATTACTTGTCTATTCCATAAATTATTCGAGCTCAGAGTCTTCCAACATAGAGTTATGGCAAGCCAAAGTGCTTTTTTTTCGGAATTTCCGATGTGGGAAATTCTACTTCCGATATCGGAAATTGAATTCCCGATATCGGAAATTAGAATTTCCCATATCGGAAATTCAGTGACAATTTCCGATATCGGAAACAGAATTTCCCATATCGGGAATTCAATTTCCGATATCGGAAATAGAATTTCCCATATCGGAAATTGTCACTGAATTTCCGATATCGGAAATGAAAGCTCTGGAAGCTTTACGAAAACTGTTTCCAAAATTTCCGATATCGAAAATTCAGTGACAATTTCCAATATCGGAAATTGAATTTCCGATATCGGCAATTCAGTTTCCGATATTGGGAATTGTCTCCGAATTTCCGATATCAGAAATTGCAATTCTCGATATCGAAAACTCTAATTTCCGATATCAGAAATCGAAGGACATAAATTTCCGATATCGGAAATTCTTGAATAAAAGGCCCTTTGGCTTGCCATATAGAGTACTATTTCCCGAGATCAGAATAAACATAAAGGGTTGAGACTCCTTGGGTATGGAAATTAGTTTTATAGAGTGTTTTGGTTACCCTTCTATCACAATTCTCGTGATTACACTGGTCCAAATGAACGGCTAAACACCGAAACAAACATTTCTGGTCTTTGTAGGGGCCATTTTTTCCGCTCGTTAGCGCATACATTCCTTTTCGACGAAGAGGAAGAATGACCGGAGCGCCGATGGGAAGATTCCGTAATTTGGTCACGAAAAATGTCACGTTGGTGACCATTTCCACAATCCATTTGGTGTTGGGCCGTTGCAGACGCGCCCATTCCAACGGGTCCAACGTAGTGATCTGCTCGATGAGTGGTTCCAGTGACGCACGATTGGTGATGGTGAAGGGTTGATCAAACACATAGGTATTATTACTTGGATAAAAATACCGCAGTTGATCCGTCTCTTTGTGTCGTAAAATGTAGCCGAATGTCATATTCACTTTGAACGCTGTCACTTGGTCTGTAAAAATGTTCTCGGCATAGTTAGAAAGATACGTGAGGTCCTGTAGTCGGAAATTATACAAGTCTAGAATGGGTCGATGACGGTGGAAACAACGGCGGATGGTGTTCCAATGGCGCCGATAAATTTCACTCACAGGGTGGTCTTCGGGCATGGCGTCAACCGGAGGCAAAGCTGGATCCTCAGGAAAGTCTTGTTCTGCTCTCACATTCTCACGTCTCAGAGGAGATCTTGATCGGTCACGTCTCATCCTGATCGTATATACTCCTGTAAAACAGAGCCGATTTTGACTTTAACACAATGAATCGGTCACGAATTCTTAACGTATTTCTTTGGAGGGGTAAGGTCAATAGGGTTCGCGGTTTTTATACTACTAAAATGTGACGTAGATTATGATTTAACATAGCCTTAAGGCCGTGATATGCATATAACCTTGAAGTGTCCCGGGGCATGGTCAGTACTTCCCAATTTTGCCTTTGTCTACTACTCCCCGATTTTTGATTTTTTATTATTTTTATTTTTTTTTTCTCAGTTTTATTGTCAAATGCAGGTATTCAAATGATTTGACAAATGATAGTTTACAAACGATGTAAACATAGGGAAATTTATTTGAGAAATGGTAGTTTTCAAACAATGTAACTCTATAAATACACTGTTTAGCCGACAGCATGATCACACCACCCAAGCCACTGTGAATTTTTTCTTCTGCGAAATATACACATATCAATTAACCTTTTTCCTTTGTCTACTACTCCCTGATTTTTAATTTTTTTTTATTATTATTATTTTTTTTTCTCAGTTTTATTGTCAACTGCAGGTATTCAAATGATTTGACAATGGTAGTTTACAAACGATGTAAACATAGGGGAAATTATTTGAGAAATGGTACTTACTTGATACTTACTTGATACTTGATAATTAAGCCGCTTCATCCGAAGGCGCGGCTCTCATCTTCCTTTTAAAGCTCTGCAGGCTTGGAGAAGAAACGTCCTCTTCAGATAGTGAGTTCCAGTTGTTTAATATCCTATGAGCAAAGAACTCCTGTCTGATCCGCGTTTTAGCAAAGGGCTTGTATAGAGTCTCGGTATGGCCCCTTAGGTTTCTGCCATGTGACCGAAGAGTGAATAAGTCAGTTGACGGGGTTTTATATTCACCGTTCAATACTTTATAAGTTTCTATCAGATCTGTCTGCTTTCTACGGTCGGCCAAGGAAGGAAATTCCGGAGGGTTACTGGACAGTTTTAGACACCTAGCCTGCGTTTTTTTCCAATAAGGCTATGTCTTTCACTAGATAAGGATTCCAGGAAACGCTCCCGTATTCTAGAACCGGGCGTACTGTGTACTTGTAGAGGATTGCTATCTTCTCCTTTGTAATATTAGAAAAGCACCTTTTGATGATCCCTATGCGTTGGTTTGCCTTACTTACTATACTGCTTATATGTTTTGCTGGCTTTAGATCTGATGAGATAATGACGCCAAGGTCGTTGTGTTCAGAGACCTCCTTCAGAATTTCACCGTTGAGAGTATAGACGTAGTTAAGGGCCTCTCGTATGCGCAATACTACACATTTAATGGCATTGAAGAAAAGTAACCATTGAGCAGTCCAGGCTTTGAGCCTGTCTAAGTCCCCTTGTAGGAGGTGGCAGTCGTCAATACTCAGAATTTGACGATAAAGCTTGGTGTCGTCCGCAAACAATTTGGCTATAGCAGTGACACTGGTCGGAATGTCATTCACGTACAGAACAAATAGAATAGGTCCCAGAATGGACCCTTGAGGGACTCCACTGATCACGTCTCTCCATGAGGAGGAACCATTACGTAATATAACCCGTTGTCTCCGGTTGCTGAGAAATGCTGCTATCCATGATAAAAAACGTCCCTTGATACCGTAGTGCCTGAGTTTGTATAACAACCTTCTGTGGGGGACCGAGTCGAAAGCCTTAGAGAAATCCAGGTAAATAATATCAGTTCCGTGCCCCAAGTCGTAAGATTTCGTCCAGTCATTCAGACACTCCAGGAGTTGGGTGGTACATGAACATTTTTGTTGGAATCCATGCTGGTGACATGAAATAATGTTATTTTTTTGCAGAAAACTGTTCAACTTGTCACATAAAATTCTCTCTAGTAGCTTGACCACCTGGCTTGTGAGAGTTACTGGGCGATAATTATTTGGATTAGAGCGCGAACCTTTCTTGAATAACGGGGTGATATTTCCATCTCTCCAGTCTTGTGGGATAGCAGATGATAGCAAGGAAGAATTGAAGAGTAGATGTAGTGGAACAGCTAACGCAGGTAGGTTCCTAAGGGCGTTCGAATGGATGCCGTCTGGTCCACAAGCTTTGTTCTGTTTAAGTTTTGCTAATTTACAAGCTACATCGGCAGCGGAGATGGTAAATTCCTCTAAGCAGGATAGCACACCTTCACTATGAATAGGTATGGAGTGTATAATGTCGTCTTCTTGCGTTAAGACTGAAGCAAAAAAGTCATTAAGGACCTTAGCTTTCTCTGCGTCGTCGGTGATCACCACCTGGTCAATTTTTAATGTGTCCACTGTGGAGGAGGTCTTGGTGAATGACCGCGCGTAATTAAAAATTTTTTTCGGGTTGGTGGGTATCTGCCTAAGGATATTGTCTTCGTAATCGGTCTTAGCTTGTATTTTTCGGGTTGGTGGGTATCTGCCTAAGGATATTGTCTTCGTAATCGGCCTTAGCTTGTATAATAGTATCCCTTTGGTAGTTTCCAAACAATGTAACTCTATTTATTGGTACCCAACAAGCACACACCACCCAAGCCACTGTGATTTTGTTCTGCGAAATATACACATATCAATTAACCAATCAAAAGATTGAGAATTGAACCGGATGGTTGAATCAGCTGGTATACAAAACCTTGGTCAAGCACAGTGGTGATCACAAACGTTTCATTTGTCACAAGTGATTATTTTTACTGTAAAGTACAACAAATCCGATACGCAGGTTTTGTCGTAGTAGGCGTGGCAGTAGTAAATTTATGAATGACCCTTCACCGCGCGTGAAGAAATGGCTACATTTTGCATCAGTGACAGCTGTCACTCAGACCAGGTCAAGCAGATCGTTGATCGCAGATGTGTTTTAGCAGAGTTGATGGATGCTAGGCCTAGGTGAATCATGTGTAAATTTTGACAAAACTTTAGGTAGAACTAAAAAGACTATCACTTGGACTTTGATGGAGGGTCGACTGAGTTGTGGGTGAGCTTGTAGTTTACAGTGATTTCAATATATTACGCAAACCGCGCTACGTTCCCAAGGATTGATGCGTTTACATTCACCTAGAAATCTACGCATCAAAATCCCGGCAATATGGAATTTCCCCGGTGTAGTGTTCACATTGTCAGGAATCGGACTAAACTCGTTATCATGAAGGTAAGCCAAGTTTCCTTACTATATACTAATTCGTGCTTTCAATGAAAAATGTATCTTAAAATATCGCGAATGTCCGTGACAACAACAACATGGTAGGCTAGAATGTTCGATTTCGTGTATAGAAGATTATCCGGTTCCGTAAACGAAATCAGTCTTCAACTGTTGGGCTCGACAGCAAGCGTGACCGAGTTATCTATTCGGTATGAAAATATGCGGCATTCCCCCCTTTATTGCAGAGCATAAACAATTTCCACAAAAGGTTATTGAATATGATCGTCCAGTTACCGTTGTTGTTGCACCCAATTTGTCCGGTTGCGATAACGACATCCGGTTTCGGAAACAGCGCCCTCTATGAGGACAAGTCTAAATTATTATCTGTTTAACCAACCGATCTACTTTGAAAGTACTAAAGAAAACTAAACATTCTATTTGAGAAGTGATTGTGATTTGTTCAGCCAATTATACAATGTCAGATATGGACCTCTTACGGTAGCAGAAATTATGCTCTTCACTGTGGACATCATTGGCCTGAAATCCATTCTCAATGCAGATATACTCTTCCTACCGGCTAGGCCATTCAAAATATGTGTTTGCATTGGTATAATGTACCTCCTTGTTTTATACCAAACTTGTGATATTCAATATATTTTGTATTATGTTATAAATGTTACTGGTACAAACCATGAAAAATGCCATTCATGATTGTATTTCGAGGGCCTGAATATCTGTAGTGATTGTAATAAAAGCACTTCAACTTGATAAATATTGTGTTTTCCCATTGATTTCACATTATTCACTGCTATTCCCTCTTTCAGATATCCGATTTGTCGGGCTACACCCCCCCCCCCCTCCTCCCATTAAAACAGCTAGCCAATTAGGCTGAAGAAAATATACCTTGTAAGGGCCATTCCAAAATTACATAACGCGTTTTTACATTTTAGCATCAAAGAAGATAACGCCATATGAACGGGTTACCTAATTTTAGAATGGTCAACTACATTGCATGTAAAAAGCAATACCTTCTTAATTTCCTTAAGTTAACGACGCAAACACATTTGTCGATGAGAGTGATATTTAATAGGCCTACCCAGACAAACACATTGGACTGATGTGTATTCCTCGTAATCCTTCATGTTTTGAAGATGCACCAAAATTGACTTCAGAATGATACAAAGATTTAAAAACAAATACTGGTACTTTGTACAATTATCTCCCTAGTTTAATCCTTGGCGTGTCCCACTCCTACTCATCCTCCCCCGCTTTAATCATTAATATATTATTCAAGGCGCCGGCCAGGGAGAACCAGTGGGGTGAGAGACATGGGGTGTTCACTACATGAGATCCCTTGGGTCAGGCTTGCACTCTACAGTAGAACGGATCGACTGCGCATGTGCGATGAGTAGTATAGAAAGGGCACAAGTGGTCGCATAGGTGTGGCGCGGGTTACGGAGAACCAGTGGGGTGAGACATCAGTCGCGACTCCACCAGATAGTTATCTACTACAACGCTATAGTGTGTTACTAAACATTGATGACATTGTCATATCAACGCTTTAGTGTGTTAAATTACTGTCATGCTTTCCTTCTCAGGCATCTTATCCAGGGCCTCTAATATCATATTCCTGATATCCGGATCCTCGTCATCCTTATCTTTGTTACATATTATAACGTAATTGCATGGAATGACTGCACCACCCCCTTTTTCATGCACTGGAGGCCAAGGTGGAAAACTTTGTCGCGGCTCGCCTGTGGCTTCCGCAAAGAATGAAAAACCAGAACAAATCAGTTTTATGAAGACTGAACTAAGACCCCAGGGGGGCATGACCGATTGGAAGTCCTGCAACATCTGCGAGTTTGAGAAACCTCTTCGCATTAGTCTTCATTTGATGCTGATGCTGATTTGATGCTGATGCTGTCCCCTCCCCTTCATTTTGGGAGAGTTTTATTGCGATTATCCTGAAATTATTCACTGGCTTCTAGTGAAAATATACATTTTTCCTGGCAAACAATTAGTTTTTATCAATTTTTTTCAACGGCCGGTTGTCTCGGTCGACTATTCTAATGGAAGTGGCATAAAATATAAATGTGACGGGACTCGGTTTTCGGAACCGGCTAAACGACAAGCAGTTGATAAAAATGTTATAAATAAAAAATCAGGAATGGTATGGACCTATTTTTCTACGATGGATTACTGGGTTGTTGCCGATACTTTCCAGTAGACTGCGATTGAATATTTACGTGTGACACGCGTAGGCCAGAGCGACAATCTTGAAATTACACATTGCGAAGCACGTGCTTTTTGCCCTCAGCTAACGGTGGGTGAAAGTTACTGCGGATTACAAGATATACAAAACCCGCTATGCCGGGACTGTGACCGCTTTACAAAAGAGGAATACATTAACTTTTAATCGCCATGCATCCACCGATCTGAAGCAGCGTCTTTCTCTCCGAAAACGAAGTCCGTTGTTACGAATTTCTGGAACCGGACAATTTACGGAACCGGATAATCTTCTGTACCACAACCGAAAAAATGTCTATCTGGAAAACTACAGCGCCCACAATGTTGCTACGTAAGCACTAAATTCTATAGTTCTGGTATATTGTAACCCGAGCCTTATACTTCATGAACTGCTTGAGAAAATACATGAAATTTGCATTTATAAATGTTCCAAAAACGGCATTTTCACGCAATGGCGCGAAGAAAATCGCCCGCGGTCAAACGCGCTACATTGTAACAATCTAAAAATAAGAGTTTGTTGACATAATAACAGCTGATGAAGTAGGTTTTGACTGAACATATTCTGCCAATATATGAATGCCTCCCAAGATACTAAAATTTGGCCATAAAGCAAATGCCTTCCATCCGAATAACTGCACAGTACAGGTAAGTAGCCAGGATTTACTGAGGGGTAAAATAAAATAAAATATAAAACATTAAATAAATATAAAACATTATTAATTTTTTTGAAAGGGGGGGAGGGGGTATCCATAAAATAAATATATAACATTATGTAGACCCCGATTTGAGGGCTGTTCACGTCATCAGTGACGTCATCAGTACGAGTAGTAGCGATAGTGGGCATTTTGGGCAAAAAAAAAAAAATAAATAAATACAAATTTTTTTTTTTATATAAAACATTTCTTACGGGTGCTGGTGAGGCTCAGGCAAATCGCTCCTGTCGTCAGAGTGGTTCAGGCTACACTGGTATTAGCTGCTGTGGTGAGGGTGGCTCAGGCAGGCTGGTGAGGCAGGTTGGTCAATGAATGCAGCAATACCCTGAAAATTTCCACTTTTATACGTTTTTTGTGACATTCGTGTGTTTTCGGTCACCTCCGTGACTCTTCGGGCACCTCCGTGACTCTTCGGGCGCCTCCGTGACATCTTCGGGCACCTCCGTGTCTCTTCGGGGATCTCCGTGACATGTTCGGGCACCTCCGTGACATCTTCGGCCACCTCCGTGTCTTTTCGTGGGAAGTGACCGAAGAGACTCGAAGAGACTCGGAAGTGAACGATATTGTGGGAAAAACCCCACTTGTCTCTTCGGGCGCCTCCGTGACATCTTCGGCGACCTCCGTGACTCTTCGGCCACCTCCGTGACATTTTCGGGCGCCTCCGTGACATGTTCGGGCACCTCCGTGTCTCTTCGGTGATCTCCGTGACATCTTCGGTCACCTCCGTGTCTCTTCGGTCACCTCCATGACACCTTCGGTGACCTCCCTGACATCTTCGCAACATTGTAGCGAACGTGCAACAATGTTGCAATTCGGAGAGCCAGGTGTTCGGCACACTGTCTTCAGATATTACCATTTTCATTGAACAGTATGCACATGTATATACACTTTAAGATCCTTAGATTTCTTATATACCAAGGAAGATGATCCGCAACCTTGTCAGTGGTTCAGCTAATTTGCATAGTCACAGGCGACTGTCTTAGAAAGTAGAAAAATAAGTTCACTACTTCTAGTAATCATTGTATCTACCCAATCTAGATAAAACACAAATTGTCTTCGGTCACCTCCGTGTCTCTTTGGTCACCTCCGTGTACGACATTGTGGGAAAAACCCCACAGACAGGTCAGTACATGTCCTATCATGTTCACAGGTCAATTGAGCTGGTGGCGCCCCCTGGTGGATGCAAGAGTTACCTCCCCCGGCAAAATAAGGGTTTAAATGCTTGCTCCCTACTACTTGCGTTGTGTATGGTTGTCCGCTAAAATGAGAGAATACCTTTAATAGATTGTGTGTGCAGTAAATGACTCGCTAAGGGGATATATGAAGGGAAAAGTGGCGTACTTATCAATGTGGAAAACGCAAAGACTATTCTCATGACTCAATGGCGAGAAAAATCGCTTTTTTGAATATGTTGAAAAAGTAATAGGACCATTCACATCATTGCGACAGCGGTAATGCGAAAATCGTAGTCTCACTTATGTGGACAGACTTACGTATTTTCAAATGAAGACTGTTGTTGCCATTGCCACGTCACCATTTTGCTCTCACCTTTTCTTGCATTAACGTGTACCAAGCGAAAGAACATCACGTTAGTTCATAAATTGAGCGGAATAATACAAATGTGGGTATGGTATGTGTAGTACATGTATGTTTATCATCCAGACAAACCCGATATACTTGTGTAGTACATTTGATCAAGTGTGGTATATTATTGTCAAGTGAAACAGTAATAAAATAAAAGTTTTGTTGCATTTTGAAGCAATTAATCTCTTTGCTTAGTACGAATCAGTGAAGACGTTGATTTGATTGGTTGAAAAGAGGGATTTAAACCGGTGCGATGGATAATATGTCCGGGTGATTTGTGTCCCTTTTCATATCATTTTATATTGCAACCAAGGACGGACACTTATCCCTAATGTGGAGAAAAATGTCCTAGCTGGGTTAAAAGTTAGGGGCCGAATACTTGTAGCCACTGGACAATCTTAGCCTCCACATCGGCTTCGTCCGGCTGAATTGAGTTTTAGACGAGGCCTTTAACTAATACGGGTTTCAACCGATCAAATGAACCTCTCCAATAGTTACACAATAAACCCGACGACGATAAAACTAGTTTCAGTAATATGTTTATTTCATTTCTGTTTATCCATGCCAAACTCGTGGTGCCGCCTATGGCGGCATGTGAACGAAACTTAATCTGGTGGAACATGCACATATGCCAGATATATGAAACAATCCTTTTAGTCGTTCAAATAGTATCTGGATATAAAACTCAAAGTTGACCCACAGGTGGCGCCACCTAAATTGCGGCAAGTTATTTACGTAGCAAGTTTAAAACGAGAGTGTTAATCAAATCATTCTGTTGTAAAGAAATTTTGCTCCCATTCTGATTTTAATGTTCCAAAACAACATTCCCAGTTGGCCCTCAGGGAACGCTATGTTAGCTTGTGAACAAAACGTGATCCTAAGAGACGCCTAGCGGCAATTTGAACACATAGTACATTTGAAAAGAATCTGCAACAATATGGCTTATACTGTGTTAACGTCGTCATACAACAGCAAAATCCTCGCGATAAAACCAAATTCGATTTCATTTGTGCTTTACTACCGAACTTTCTATAAATAAAGCAATCATTCCCATTTTTTCGGAAGTAAGCATGTCGGCCACTCGCCAAATGAATGGAAATATTAAGAATGCGTCTCTGGTATCGCACTAATCATTACAGGATTCTCCATAACATGACAGCTCCAATTATGCCGATTAAAAGCGTCCCTGCGAGCGAATGATTTGCCACAGATGGAGTCGCCGGGAGTCGCATGTGTACACCTGAATCGTCTCTCAGGTCGGCCCGAGTGTGTTCTTGTATGCTTACCGAGATCACTAGAGGTGGCAAAGGCTTTTCCGCACACTTGACATGGGTACGGCTTTTCTCCAGTGTGACTCCTCTTATGTACAACCAGAACGGAGTTCCGTGTGAATGACTGACCGCAAATATTACATTTGTACGGTTTCACACCTGTATGAGTTCTATTATGAACTTTCAATGATGTATTCTCTTTGAAACTTTTGCCACAAATGGGACACACAAACCGTTCACGATTTTCACTATGGTGGGTTAACCGATGATTTGTCGAATCGGTCTTGTTTATTGTGACCCCACATAAATGACACAGGCTCTTAGATTTACACTTTGGGTCATGTATTTTAACGTGCCGGTTAAGGAGTTTCTTTAACTGGAACGTCTTGGCACAAGTAATACAGCTGTAGGGTTTTACGTCAGAATGTTGGATACTTCTGTGTAAATCCAATGCCCCAGCCGATGTGAACACTGATTGACACTCTGTACATTTGTAGGTTTTCCTTCCTCCATCATGTCCGTGTATCGTGATGTGTCTTCTACGGTCACACCCCCTGGCAAATCCTTTACCACATATGTTACAAACAAATGGTCTATTACCAGAATGTACTTGATGAAAATGTATTCGCATATTTACTGGGGTAGACAAGGTTTTACCGCATATCGGACACCCAGTGCCCCTGGCACCACTTAGTGATGGATATACTAGTTGAAGGTTGTTTACCTTTCTCAAATTGGCTTTTATGTTCAAAGCAATTGCAACTGGGTCATCGTCTTCTGGTCTTGAAAACGCACTGCTATTATCAACCCCAGCATTATCAATGTGCATTCCTTCAATGACGGTCATTTCAGAACACTTTGTGATATTTCTTTCAGCAGAACCAGTCCCATCAATCAAGCAGGAGGTTTCGTCTGTACTCGATGGTGCAGTAGCTCTGTCAGCGTCTGACTCGTGTACCAGCCCAATGTGCAGCTGGAGAGCCAAGGGTGTGGTCAGATTCTCACCACATATATGGCACTGGGTATATTCAACATACCCTTCCAGACAGTTCACTTTTGAAATGGGAAAAGTTTCAGGTGTGTTGGTATTTAGATCTGTACCAATCTGAGACACAAATAAAGCCACTGGCATTATTGGCTTAATATCTTCTTCAAATGATGTTACATCAAAATGATCTCCGTCAATGCGGCCGGTGTGTATAAGCCCTGGATCTGTTTTATCTTCAACAATATCCATTTCCTCAGCACTTCTTGGGGAAGTGGAGGCCTGACCTGTTCTAATGTTCACATTGTCTCCTTGAAACTGAGGGTCTACAACAGAATGACTATTACTAACAGGAGACGACAATTCATCATCACTCGAGGCCATTTGCTCGGTCTTAATCTCTACTTTTGAAATTTCTGACAACACAGTGTTTGCTGCATTACTTAGCACATGTTTATGATCGTTGCCTGTGTCTAGAGGAATAGACACAGTAGACATATCTTGCAGATGATCACTGCCTACCTGGTGTTTCGATATAGGAATTGTTGTGGTAGATACAAGTGGAATCGCCGGCAGCTGATCGATGTCTTGAATGATTAGATGGAATTGGATGTTATCTGGAACCCGATGAGTGCCTCCATTTTGTATCGACAGGAGACTCGAGGTGTCTGAAATATGTGGAATGGCTGTATTACTCAGTAGTTGATTGGTACCTTGATGGAATGAAGAATAGTTCACACTGCCAGGCACCTGATCATCGCCCGAATGTGTTGATACAGGATGTACAGTACGATGTAGAATGCCTGAATTACTGGAGAACTGATCCGTGCCTCGAACCATTGGTGAGGACATATTACCAATCAGCTGGTCAGTGCCCGCGAGTTGTCCCCACATCATTGATTGAGCTGTGGTTGGAACAACAGGTGTATCTCTCAGTTGGGAAGCAGGATTCACTATTCTGCTCACTAGGGTCAATATATCTGGAATAGACGCACAGCTTTGCTGTTGTATTTCATTCCCTCCTACAATCTTTATGAAATGGCAATTTTTCACGTGGTTTTGAAGAGTCGCATGGGTGGCAAAACTTTTGCCACACTTAACGCATCGGCATTTAAATGATACAACATTGAAAACTGTTCGTACTACGATCTTATTTTCCTCTGTACTGCACAGGATATCCAGAATGAAAACTTCCATTTCTCCCTGAAAATATAAAACAGAGATTCTCCAGAACCTTGCAGATAATGATGAGATAGAGTACAGTATGCTTTAACCAAACTGATTGTATCATCTAATTATCTCCGAAGAACAAAGATCCCCTTCTTTGAATGGTATGGTTAGAAACCATTCGAACATTCTGTATGGTTAGTGAGACACCTCACCCTTCAGCTAGGCTTCGGTATTTTCATAACAGCGATAACTAATTGCAGAAATAACAAAAAACTTAACGTACTTCGCGAACTGCCGTTTTGGAGTAAAGAACAACTAGGAATATTATCGAAAACTGCATGTAACCAGTGTGATGGCTAAGAATGTCGTGGCTAAAAGTGTCTCATATCATTTTCTATAGAAACTAAGGATGGACACTTATATTTAAGGTCTCAGCTGGGTTAGAAGATATGAACCAAACACTCTCAGCCACCGGACGTTCTAAGCCTTCACACCGGTACTTCTGTAAGCAGTCACAGCGAGACCACCCGTGTTGAACCCCAAGTATTCGCATTCCGGATTCCCTTCCTCGCTAAACTAAAGTGTCCAAAACTAATCTAACTGTGGAGAATATTTTGTAATGTCGACCTGTAAATTATTTTTTATTTGTTTTCAAACGACGTTCGGATTTAAGCAGGGCTTCAGGTTACATTAATTATAGCACATTATATGACTGTGTGAAAATGTGCCTAAATGAAAATAATGGTAGACTGGTGCCTTAAAATTATAACTTTCAAAGATTTTGTGGAATTCATCCAAGAATGATCAAATTTGTTATTTTTTGGAATTGTTTGTAATCTGGGAGTTCACCTTATGTGGGTATATAGACAGAAACCCCATCCAGGATGTAATTCATCTGTCTGTGAAGTTGGGATATATTCTATCGCATCCAGAACCACGAGTTCTTCATATAGATTTGGGACTGATTATATTAAAGCTGACAGCCAGTATCCTCCATATTGCAGGTCTGTATACTCCGTATACCAGCCTGCACGCAGATATGGGCATATCATCTATCACTGGGACAGTTCAGTTTAACTAACAGCCAATAAAACACGGATACATACAACTGAGTTCAAAGGGACGACACATTGCCGGACTTCTAACTCGCTCGAATATGAGCATTTTTAGCTTTGAAACAGTTGGAATTATCTTCAACAAAACGTCAGCTCCACAGCAATAAAGAGTTGTTATCCATAGAACAGCTTTGTGTTATAAACGCCGACTTATAAATGCCTACCAGAGAAACAAATATGGATATATTCGGGGAAGTTATGATGCCATGAACGTGATTCGACAGTCTCAAACTTACGACTGGTCATTTAGCTATGCTAAACCCATATTTTCTCATGATACGGATCTGTCAGACGAACCATGTCAAGAGATGATGACGGCCGGTGACTCCCGCCCCCCCCCCCCCCACTCCCTCTATATATATCTCTCTCTCTCTCGTTCTCATTTGGACCATCTCAAGACTAAAACGTCCTTTCCCATGCTCTTTTTCTACTGCGCATGCGCGCCATAGCCTCTACTTCCACGCCCCCACTCGTCCAGTCGGACGCTCCTCCACGAGTGCTTCACCATGACACCTCACACGACTCATTCGCTTTTCAGTAAAATGCATCGAAGCATCAGGAACCCTTTCCCACCGCAGAAAATACCCCCCCGCCCCCTCCCTCTCTTACAATATTGTCATTTTTTTAACTTTCAGACCAAAGTCAAAAAGTTTTAGCAATACAAGTTGCAGAGCAAAATGCTGAAATCAGATAAAAAGCTGAAATTTGTCATCCCCGAAAATTTTTGACGGATAGCATATTTCGCGGTTTCCAAAGCCCAACACGGTATGCTTTCATCGCACTCGCTTACTGCATTCACATATGCAATACATGTGTGTAAAATAGCTTCAAAACTACGTTAGTTTCTGTATATGGATAATTTGCAAGTCAAATCTACCTTAGCAGTGCTTAGTAAGGCGTATCTGAATGTAAAACAACTGAGAGAATGGATTGCTTACACTTCTGCGGCCTCTCCCACTTCTCGCCACAACATCACACGTAACCTAATAATATGTATCTAAATGCTAAATCGGAAACGGACTAGGTCAGTTGATATACTGATTCAGATTCCTTAAGTTGATGCATCAGTACCGTTCAAATACTGGAAATGATTAGTAGTTAAACTCCCAAATATGAACGGGGGATTTGGTGTTGTTATTGTTACCAATATACAAGTATGTCCCTTCTCGGGATCCTTATAGACTCTGGAGTATTATTACAAGCGTCTAGTCCGTCATTCATAATTCAGCCGTGATTCATACCTGAATCACGAGTGCTCCCGCACTCGATAATTCATTCGTATTGTTAATACACAAACTAACGCCAACTTCAGGCGCGCATAACACCACAGTTGGAGCTGGCATAATATGTCCCTTCTCGGGATCCAGGTCTATAGTACCTTGTAGACTCTGGGAGAAATACACCGGGAAGTTCAGTTATTTGCTTTCCTTCTAATCTGATGGTCCCCCACCGGGTGAGCATGATATCACTAAATATTTCTTTGTTATTTTCTGTTATTGTGCATCTAAAATTTCACACCGTTCGGTTCAGCTGTAAGCGTGGGAGGTGATTTTCCATCCCTTGGGTGTTTAGGCATGACATTCCATCCCGTGATGCATGTTTTCCATCCTGTGGTGCAAAACATGGACAAACGTACAGGGTTTTCGGCCTCTCCGGACAGAGTGGAAGATACTGATAAACGGGGGCGGAGGTAGGTGGATACTCATGTAGCCTATCAGGGGTCCATTTAATCATAGAAGAGATGTGATCACAATTACCTCTCTGTGAAGATGCGGTTTTACGTAAATACGCTACACAGTTGGAGCTGCTGTGCGTACCGTATTTCGACAGACAGGCCCGCATTATACCCTCGATTGGATTCATTTTTGGCACAAGGTCCGTTCGATTTCAATGAAATATACTGCCGAGATAACTATAGTTTACACTTCCGTTGTTTAAAGTCGGTCAAGATGGCTAGAGAAATGCTGACGAACTCAGCAGAGCTAATTGCATCGCGGTAGTCCATACCAAGGTATACGAAAAGCCATCCCTTGGTGCGTAGAACTCTTGAAAGGATGCGATTCCTGAATTTCGATGTAGAAGAAATGAAAATGACTTAAGTATTTCGTTCACTAGTGGATATTTTGGATCATTCGTATTGTTAATACACATAACATAGATTGTGGATGTTACCGTAGACCCATCATAAATTTTCTAGTGTCTCGGGTCAAAGCACGCGTTACTTTCCGCGCTGTGGGGTGTGACATCAGGATTTGTCAGCTCAAGACCGGCAGTATTCAACGAGTGTTCTATTACGATATCCATATCGAATGTTTCTATTACAAAAGATAACAAAAGAAGGACGTATGATCCACGTCCGATAACAGTCAAAAATATGACATCGACATGTTTTCCGTGGATCAATAATATGCGGTACCGAACCTTAGATTCGATTATTCGAGGTTTACAGACTGGTTTGTGCATGTCTTCAGCTTTTGATCATAACACCAGTTAATTGAGTACCATAACAATGTTTTTCCTACACAATGTTGGAATAAGGTTTTGGACACACTAGATTAATCCCAGAACTTCCCGCTGAAGTTGCCGAAACTCATTCAGCTGTCAAATGTTGGAACGCGAACTACGTCCTTAGCAACGGTGTTACTGCGCTCGAGATGGTGCACCATTGCCTTCAACCTCCGAACAGCGCATGTCAGCTGAACGACTGTCGACTGGTGTATTACCCCTGTTATGAGGATGTATTGTCTTGAGACCGTGCGCTATCGCCTCGAGTCCGTGCGCTATTACCTTCAGATCGTGTGACATCGCCTCTCGACAGTTTACTACTGGAGAACATGTAATAGTTCTTGTGCTCTACGTTTAATATGGGGAATTAGAGGATATCATACGACCAATCAGGATGAATAATTACGGTATCAGGTATAATAATAAATTTTATGACAGAAGGCGAAGCTTTCCGTGTCGGTGACGTTTTCCAGTCGGTGAAGTTTTCCGTGTGCGAGAAGCCTTTCAGAACTGTTGAAATAGTATTGGAAAATTAATATTCTGGATTCGGGGCACACATATTCTTTCTTGATAAATATCATAAAATGAAATAAAACCGATTCACCGCATTACTTTTTTAAGGGTGTTCACCAAATACAGAATGCTTTTGTTCTTGACCTAATACTGTCACTGAACAAATAACAGATTTATTAAAAACTTCATTTTATATTATAAATTTAACAATATAAGCATTTGTTATGTTTCGTTAGTAAAAGACACTGTTCTCGGGCTTGACCTGCATGTTTCGACATTTGTGATGCAGCGAAATGGATTCGTGAAACTGACTGGTCCCCAGAGGTCGAATATATGACACCATATTTTATCCATTGCTTTTCTCTGCCCTCGAACATTGTATACATACTCTTTCCTGTAAAGGGTAACTGATTAGGTCATCAACATTTTAATCTCGTTTGATTAGAGGTTTTTTTCTGTTAATTTGATAAGGTTGTTGTATCAATTTATACAGCTTGGATGTCTCGGAAATTTCCCCGCTGGAGGACCACAGTTTGCAGTGGCGACTAGTACACCTGTCAAGAAGGGTAGACCGGCCCATAAGCACCAGTGTTCCATATGTCGGAAAGATTTTACGAGATTCACAAGTCTTAAGAGACACATCACTTCCGCACACGACCATCCAGTCGGTGAAGTTTTCCGCGTGCGAGAAGCTTTTCAGAAGTTCATACGACTGTAACAGAATAACAGAATCGAACTACTTTTACGCCATCGTCTTCTTGTTATTAACGGAGAGTGGGGGTGGGGTTGGCGAAGAGTGCGCCCCCCCCCCCCACCCCACTAAATATTTTTGCTATCGCGAAGGCTAGAGGGCTGAAACTTACGTAATACCACACTATATTTTTGGGTCAAGCTCTACAAGAATATGTAAAGAAATCCAAGATTGCCACCATGATGACGTCACAGTAACGTCATTTTTGAAAAGAGCATTTTTGGACGATTTTCAGTCAGGTTTTCGAATCTGACGAAAATGTCACTTTTCTGGTACCCCACATGTCCGCCATTTTTGAATTTACCCATGGTCCTCTGCTCGGTGGGTCTTGCAAATAGGCTCAAAATCACCCTAACAGGGCCGTAGCCAGGATTTACTGAGGGGTGGTTCGCCTTCACTCCAAAAGGGCACATCATGGGGTTCGCTGTATGGGTAAAGGGGCAAATACGGGGTTCGCTTCAGTTTGAAAAGGGCATTTATATGAGAAAAATATATAATATTTCCGAAAGGGGGGTTCGCCCGAACCCAGAAAACCCCCCTTGGCTACGGGCCTGCCTAATATAAAAAGCGGAAAAGTCACGGAGTTTCAACTCTCAAGTTTTTGCCGTTCCGGAGATAGGAGCGAAAAGCCAACAGGGGGCGGGGGTGGAAGGTAGGGTTAACACTGCCCCCGCCCCACCCCCGCAAACTCTCTCTGCTAATCATTCTATTAATTCGCTTGGTCTTATACAAAAGTACGGTTATAAATAAGAACAAATTAGCTGTACAGTTTAGAGTATCATAGGACCGACAGTTTAACCTTGCGATGGTTTCATTATCTGTAGTGTACAACGATCGGCTACGTTACCCATGCAAGGAAAAGCGGAGTTTTACACCCAGGTGCTTATTTAATGAACATCCTACAAATGTGGTTTCATTATCTGTAGTTTCACCAAAATATATCACCGATTGTCGTTTAGACGTCCATGGATGTTCCAGCTAGTTACGTTCCCTTACTTACTCGTATACATGTATAGTTTCCACTTGCTGTGATTATATAATTCAATTTCAGACTGTATTTCACAAATTTAGAAGAATTTATCTATTTTTCTTGCACCAAGGGATTGCCTGTCGTGCACCTTGGTATGGACTACCGCAATACAATTAGCTCTGCTGAGTTCGTCAGCGATTCTCTAGCCAGCTTGACCGACTTTAAACAGCGAAAGTGTAAACTAGTTATCTTGGCAGTATATTTCATTGTTCAAAATCGAACGGATCATGTGCCAAAAATGACTCCAATCAGGGGTATAAACGGGCCTGTCTGTCAAAATACCCACAACAGCTCTAGCTGTGTAGCTTATTTACGTAAAACCGCATCTTGACAGAGAGGGAATTGCGATCACATCTCTTCTATGATTAAATAGACCCCTGATACGCCACATGATTATCCACCTACCTCCGACCCCGTTCATCAGTATCTTTCACTCTGTCCGGAGAGGTCGAAAAACGTGTACTTTCGGTCATGTTTTGCACCACAGGATGGAAAACATGCACCACGGGATGGAATGTCATGCCAAAACACACAAGGGATGGAGAACTGAATCTCCGGGGTGATCACGTATAACCAACTCTGACGACCAAGGAACATTCAATTTTCTTACAACTAAAATTCAAAATACTACAGAAATGTAGCATGACACACAGGCTTGCCCTCCCCTTCCCCAAATAAGGATAGTAAGAAATTGTACTCACGCGCCACAAAGGCAAATGATTGGCCACCCTAGGATTGGAGTGACTTAGCCGCACAAGCCCCATTATATGTAACGGCTAAACCCAGAGAGAATACGAAAGGGGAAAGCTGTTGGGCTCGCGACGATGATATATGTCCATCTGTTGATCCGGTGCGGCTCTTTACTGCGCATGCGTCACCAAAGAAGTCTACACAGCGGACTAATAAAACATTGTTATTACCACTCGTTACCACTATACGTAACAAGTGGTAAGAACAACAACAACAACACCGATGAATCAGCATTGTTTTATTGATATGACATCGATAAATCAGCATTGTTTTATTGATTCGAGACGAGGTCGTGTGGTCTATGGCAGTAAATAACATTTATTAAGTTAGCTGCCATTTAAAAACTTAATCCCAGTTTAAACTAAAACGACGTTTTGGGGATCTATCTACCATTGCTAGCAACAATGAGCAAAAACGACAGGGTAGAATACATAGGCGCTAGACGTTAGAAAGGATGAGCTATCAAAAACCAGCTGTATCAAGGAAATCACTAGTTGAATAATGCCATTTTTTAAGTGTCATTTTGTTCATGTATGTATTTATTCAATTATTTATTTATTATTTACTTGGCAAGTAAATAAATATGAATAAATATGGAAGTTATAATTAGATAAAACATACACAGAAATTAACTCTCGGAGTGTCAGCCCATCGTGCAGTGAGCACGACGACAGATGAAACTGTTCTTCAGGCTAATTCGCATGTGATTGACACAATATTAAATGTTTTTACTCGGTACCAATATGAACCAATCGACAAGGGGGTAACACAGTTGGTTTCAAGATCAGAAACAACACAAGAGATTGAAATTATTTACATTTGCTGACATCATTTCTCTGAAACGAAAACGAATTCTTGATCATGATATAAGTGAGTCATCGCTTTCAACAATCTTTCAATTATGCCACGACGTTTGCGTCTTTATACTTTTTACACCCCTGGCCCCTCGGGTAGGGCCCTATTACGTTTTCACACGTGAACCTCACGGATGGCTCCCAGGGGCTGATCTGGAGTATGAATTTAAGGACCTCGGCTCCTCAGAGAGCTTGTCACAAGAGGCCAGGAACTGGGGCCCACCGCACGATCAGGACAGAATTTCAAGTTTAGATACCATGCATTCATCAAAGGATATGTGACGTTAACATAGGACAGACTCCTTTATGTGTGATGGTGATAGAGCATTAATATGGATATATGAATGGTCCAAATGTGATCATTGGCCTATTTTGCTATTTTGAGACAATTCTCAGGATAATTAAATTTTCTCTTGTATTCTTGGGTCTTTTAAGTTCCTAAAATTCCTAATATTTCTAAAATATAATTTTGGTCCGAGTTGTCATAGATTTGTCACACGAGAAATCCTCCCGTTATGAATGCCAAAATGTTACTAAACAAGGAAGTATATTTTATCGTTAATTACTCCATTTTAATGCAAGTAACGATCGCATTTCTTTCGAGACAGACTAGTCTCATGACTTCAGCTTCACTCGAATGAACAGATTCATACTGATTTGAGCCAGAAAAAAAAACGCGGAGTGAATGCGCATTCATTCTTCGTCGATTTAGATGGACACAAAAAGCGTTCATCTACATACGGAGATGGAAACTGCGTCCTGTATATATGCATAGAAGAATGAAACAGATACTAAACCACATGAACATTGCAGACAGGTTGTGATATCCCACATCGTGTGATTACGGACGATGTTTTATATGAGTTTCCTCCCACCAGGACTCCAAGTGGAAGAAGCTCAGTTCAGTATTGAAATATTAAGAATGTGTGTCTAGTTTCATATTAACTGCAGGATTCTCCGCACCATGACTGCTCTCATAATGGAGATTGTAAGAGGTCCTGTTTGTGAATGTCTCTCCACAAATGGAACCATTGGTTGTTGCATGTGTACATATGTACGGTCTTCTACGTTGGATTCTATGAACCGTTCTTCTATGTTGACATAGATCACTCGAGCTCATAAAGGCTTTCCCACATACTTGACACACGTAAGGCCTTTCTCCGGTATGACTCCGCTTATGCACAACCAGAATCGAGCCTCGTGTGAATGACTTACCACAGGTGTCACATATGTAAGGTTTCACACCTGTATGCGTTCTAATATGGACTTTCAGGTTTCCTTTTTCTTTGAAACTTTTGCCGCATGTAGGACACACGAAGCGTTGTCGATTTTCGCTATGATACGTCAACCGATGACGGGTAGAATCATTTTTGCTCGTTGTGACACCACAAAAATGGCACAAGCTCTTTTCGTGTTTAGATGTAGGGTGATGCCATTTGACATGCTCAGTAAGGCTTCTTTTAAACTGGAACATTTTGCCACAAGTATTGCAGATGTGTGGTGTTGCGTCAGCATGTTGGATACTTGTATGTAAATCCAAAGTTTTAGCTGCTGTGAATACCGAGTTACACAATGTACATTTGTGATAGTGCCTATCTCCTTCACTTCCGTGTATCGTGAGGTGTCGTTTATAGTCACACGTCCTGGCAAACGCTTTATCACATATGTTACAAACAAATGGCTTATTACCAGAATGCACCAAGAGAAAATGATTTCGTAGATTCTCTGGGGTGGCCACGGTTTTACCGCATATTGAGCACTCTGTTTTCTTCTCATCATGCTCTGAAGGGTATACATGTAGAATGTTATATCTCCTTCTCAAAATGGGGTTTGTGTTTGAAGCAGCTGGCGCCACAAATTGAAATACCGATTCACCATCTCGTCTTGAAGGTGTTCCAAAATCATCACCCACAATATTACTGGCGAGCAATCCTCTATCGACTGCCTCGTCAGAACATTTACCATCTGGGAGATACATTTCTCCAGGACCAGTCTCATCAAACGAACAGGTGGCTTGCTCTGTTTTGGCTGTTGCACTGAAATTAGAGTTCTCGAATTTATGTGTGTCGGTATGTGAATCCTCAATCGTCTGAGACACAAATAGAGCTACTGGCGTTATTGGCTTAATATCTTCATCAGTTGATGTTGCATCTGCCCCAAAACAATCGGTCTGTACATCCCCAAGATCAATTTTATCCTTATCCCTTTCTTCAGCGTTTCTCCTGTCAGAAGAACCAGAGGCCTGACCTGTGTTCATTGGGACATTGCCTCTTTGGAAATGGGGATCCAAGCCAGAACGAATAATGTTACCATGGTTACCTGCGACCTGATAGTCTAATTCCTCATCACTGGAGGAGACAGGTTCAATTTTAATGTCCACTTTTGAAATATCTAGAAATCCAGAACGGATATTTGTCACATGACCATGATCACTTGACATATGTAGTTGATCAGTACTCGGGTCAAGTGGAGGAGAAACATTGATTGGTAGCTCTTCACGGCCTGCCTGGTGTTTTGATACCGGTACAAGAGTTGTGGTTGTTGATACAATTGGAATTGCTGGATTACTTGTTATCTGACCAATGTCTTGAACAATTGGATAGGACACATTATCAGGAAGCTGTTGAATGCTTCCATTTTGTATCGACACGGGACTCGAGGTGGCTGATACAAGTGGAATATCTGTATTGATTGGTAAGCAATTGATGCCTTGAACAAAGGAATATGGCAGACTGCCAAATAGCTGACCACCGTCCATATGATAAGTTGATAGAATATTCGTTGAGGCTGAGCCAAGTGAAATTGCTGAAGTAACAGGTAACTGACCTATGGTTGAAGCAACTGGATATGCCACATTGTTTGCATAGGATGGTGGGCGAGGATCTTTTATGGCTGCATTAGTTTGTAGCTGATTTGTGCTTGGGATAAGTGGATAAGATACATTATCAATGAGCTGTTCTGTGCCAAGATGTTGTCCTGACATCCATGACACAGCATCTGTTGTGGTTGAAACAACTGGAACATAATGATTACCTCTAAGTTGGTCAGAGACTGAGACACTTTGAAATACCAGAGGATTTGAAACAGGATTTAACACTGTGTTTGCTGAGGTTAATGTCTGTGGAATTGACGCACAGATTTGCAGTTCAGCTGGTCCAACAACCTTGATCAAATGGCAATTTCTGATGTGGTTTTGTAAACCCTCGTGAGTGATGAAGCTTTTGGCGCACTTAACACACCTACATTTGAATGAGACAACATTGGAAACTGTTCGTATTACGATCTTATCTCCCCCAGCTTTGCACAGAATATCCAGAGTGAAGACCTCCATTCCTCAATATTGACAGCTGGTCCTGAAGAGATAAAAGAGAAATTTTCAGACATGAGCAGATGACGGAAGACCCTATCTGGTCTGGGCGATTTGAGGAGTGTACCACAGCCTAGGAGGGATATTTTCGTTATCTCTTAGGCTAGAGTGCTGAAACTCTCCAATGCACTATAACATCTTTGAATTACTTGAAAAGTTGTTATAATAGTACATATAGTATACATATATAGGCAAAAACAGAATTTACTATATACAGGTATTGGGTACGTAGGGTGTAATAATAGAAGGTAATTGAACCTTTTCCTACGAAGTAGGCTACAGATCGCAAATTGTCCGGTAATGAGTGAGTGAGTCAGTCCATCCGAATCCTTTCGTCGGCAAAATAAGGAGAACCGTTGACATTAGAACCTTGATTTTTGGCATGAACGTGCATTAGGGCATTTGTTACCAGCAAGTTCTGATCTGAAATAATTCTGATTAAAATTAGATTTATAATTAACACTTCAGTATATTGTTATATATATGTAAGCTGTAGCCTGTAACGTGTAGGCTATCCTGTTTCACATCCAAACTATGTATGTCATCATTGCCAAGAAAACTGTGGTCCGTTTTGCTCCAGCGTTTTATCGCATTTAATGAGTAGGCCTATCAGTTACACTCCGGCTAAAAATACCCTACTGCATATACCCTCAAAAATTCAGCGCTGTTTGCACAACGAAGCTGAGGTGGTTTAACGTTATCATAAAGAAAATCAACGATCAACTGCCATAGAATATAATGTGAAACAAGGAAACCGGAATAGTACATTCATCAGATTGCCGATACCCAAAATGTGTTGTCTCATATATCTAAATAACAACGTGATGTAGAGACGCTATTTATTCGTCTTTGTACCGGTTATGCTCAGGAAAATCACATAGAATCATTATTATCTTGTGCATAAAAGGTGTTGGTCTCGAGTTGAATTACCGTAAACTACATAAATGCTACCTTTCTATACTATAGTACTATATATAAAAAATTGGTGTATTGTTGGGAAAATAATGTGATTTAAAAAGTTGTTTTGATCCTGGACAAGGGCACTAAAAACCACTAAAGAGATGTAGATGTATTTTCACACGTAAAGCTTGAAATCTAGTGAACTTATATTATTCAATCTGTTTCCTTAAAAAAAAATGTAAAACTAAATCGGTGATCGTTATTTATTTTGGAACGAAGGCGCATTAGGAGACTGTTACCAACAAGTTCTGAGCTGACCTATTTTTGATGGAAATTTCTGGTGATTTATGATGAAAATCAGTGCCCATCTTAATATAGGCAGGATTTCAACTGGGGGTGGGGATTTCCAAGAGTTCAGTTCGTGTTCGAGTCCTAATGCCTACTGTACTTCGTAGGTCCTGTGACGTTAGTCACACTGCTCATGTATACAATTATTCCTGTTAAACATTTTCGTCAGAACCATTTTCTGCGTCGGTGACGGCATGGAGCCATGGTTCCCAGAGAAGGTTGAACTTCTGAAGATTTGGGTGCTGAAACTTACCACACTTACCATGGCGGCCATCTGGCATTTGGCAAGATGGCCGCCATGATGACGCCATAGTGACGTCATATTCAAAAATGCATTTTTGAAACTGCATGATAAATAAAGAGCGGCGGTGATTCAGGGGGAGATAATACACTTTTGGAATAGAGCTACAGATAGTACTGTAAACTTTGACTTCACGGCAATTTTAAACCAATCTCATGTTACATAATTTTCATAAAAAACAATATTAATTAAGTTAAACTTCACTAAACATAACTGGTTTTTACAGTGTTAAATCTACGAGAAATAAGGTGGGTTTAAGTGGTAATTTCAGTATTTATTTCACTGATAGAATCATATCAATGGTCAATCAATATATCTAATTATTTGCGATAAATCTTAACTCACCAGCATTGTAACATAATGCCGCAGTAGAGATGTCAATTCCGGATCAACGAAATACGTCCCGTTTATTCTGTGCGATTACGTGATCGAAAATTCTGACACTGAAGACATTGCACACGGACAAATGTCCGAGGGCAAAGTCATTGTTGTAGAATAATTTTGAGACACAGAACGGGATGGTCTTAACTTCCAGCACCACCAAAGATTTCGAATTTTTCTTCATTTGTGTTCAGTATTAAAATTGTGAATACAATTATTGAAGCTTCTATTGGGTGACGGCGGAGACTAGATAGAGCGATTTTAAAGATATAGTTTTACCTTGAAGTTGGATGTGTACCTTGTATGAGCAGGGAGGGGTGTGATGTTCTTGTACTAGAACACCGTAGATTGTTTTGAGGGCGCTTATTCTCTCATTCCGATGTTTAGCTATCCAAAATCGTAACGTGATGCCCAAACTATCACCTCCCCGGAATTACTGCTAAGTAAATAATTGTGTCTAGCTATACTAAGTGTATGACAAACATGTATGCTCGCGCTGGACAAATATATGGTAAACTGATCAATAGCAACAACAACAGCAGGCCAACTTCAGCTGTTGGTTTACATTAGGCTAAAAATCTAAGTCTTTAAAACTTTTCTACCATGAGGTGAGCCAAATTCACCTTGGACTTATCTTACTAAGATGCAAAACAACAAGTTTGACAGATCTTACGATTTTTTTTTCAGTTTCTCTTCGCGCCACAACAGCACGCCGGAACTGTAAGCTGTATCTGAATACTGAATCGGAAACGGACTTGTTTTTTTTTCCGACATGCAGCCCCTGAAAGATATTTTATAATACTGATTTCTAATGAATGTAGGTTCTGCCAATTTTTAATTTTAACCAGTAAATCTTCTAACTGCCGGACTGAAATGTCCAGCTGCGAGAAAAACGATACTTTATACGCCATTTTCTCCACCCCAAATCATAAAACCAACCTTTAAGTTAAATCACAGGTTCGGAATCCGTTCTGAACATTCCGTGAGTAGTTCATTCGAGCATTTTCACAACACAGCTTTTCTAAACCGAGAAGTCACTTCCGCAACTATGTGAGTTCTGTGGCTAGATTGGGTTCAGGAAAGCTGTTGTTGTGAGAATACTTTTCTGAGCCGAGAAGTCACTTCCGCAACTATGTGAGTTCTGGGGCTAGATTGGGTTCAGGAAAGCCGTGTTGTTGTGAGAATGCTCAAATAAACTACTCACGGAATGTTTAGAAGTCTGTGATTTAACTTCAAAAGGTGGGTTTTATTATGTCGAGTGGAGAAAATGGCGTACTAAGTATCGTTTAATGGCATTTCGGAGATGACATTGGCAACAATATTAAATTTCCACATTGGCAGAACTGCAGATAGATTAGCCCTTGGAAATTGTTACTAATGTCACTTGACATACTCTTGTTGCTAATGTCATTTTATCCATCAATACACAAATATACTCATATTTTTACATATTCCGGTACAGTATGATAAAACTCTACTGCCGTAATATTTGTTAGACGTTCCAGTTGAAAATTATCCCAAATCAGCACGTTAGAATGCATTATCCTAAGTTTGTATTTGGGAAGAGCCTGTGTCATTTAGGTGGTATCGCGGTGAGCAAGACCAGTTCTACGCGTCATTATTTGGCTCATCATAGCGGTAAACAAGAACGGTTTATATGTCCTACATGTGGCAAAAGTTTCCGAGAAAATTAAAAGATGAAGATTCGTACTAAAACGCATACGGGCGTGAAACCTTACATATGTGACACTTGTGGTAAGTCATTCACACGGGCTCGATTCCAGTTGTGCGTAAGCCGAGTCATACCGGAGAAAGGCCTTACGGGTGTCAAGTGTGTGGAAAAATCTTTATGAGGCCTAGTGAACTTTGTCAACACACGAGAACGGTTCACTCGAACGGATCCAAAAGCTAGCACATGTACAAATGGGACGCCCGATTCAATTTTGCAAGATAAAACCTTCCTGAAACCGGGATTTCCACAATTGTATGGAAAATTTTGAAATTGGCATGAAACAATATTTCAAATAATATTGGTATACATTCAATATGAGAACAACACGAACTAAGCGCATTTCTCAAAGACGATGACGGTTGCATTTGTAGAATTGAGACTGACTTCACATGAACTGAAGCTGGACTTTTATTTTAACGTTTGCCTGGTGTATCTCAACCGTTTCACTGCACTGAGCATGCAACTTTAAGGAATCGTTTGTTCATGTCTTAAGTTCCCAGAAGCTTTGTAAATTACCAATGAAACACATTCGCCTCGAAAGAACTTACATCGCACCTACTTCATTCATTTCCATGGTAATCTCTTTGAAGGTGCACACCACACATATCGATATGCTCTTACATCTTATGCCCCACAGCGGATGAAAATAAGCCAGTCGTTACCTCCCCATCGTACTCTATATAAATACTGAGTAGCTACCAGAGTTAGTACGATCTGCGTAGAGACGATATTTCCTTTCGTGAGTTTCCTTTTTATTTATGTATTAAATTCATTGGATATAAAACACGAGGGTGTAGTAAAATAATTCGTTTGTAGTAATCGATCATGCAGAGTTCAGTCAACAAGCTCACTGTTTGCTTGGAAAGGAAGTTTTCCTGCGTATCACGTGCGTGAGCCTAACTTACAAATCTAGAACCTATAAGCTATTATATGTATTCATATAAATAAACAAATGCTTATGGATAACAACTTCTAGTTTATTCAGGACGACATTTCGATACAGGTACTAGTGTCCTTGAAACGTCGTCCTTTTGTTTATTTATCTACTTTTCAACTTCTAAATGCCACTGAAATAAACTATGTGGATTCATGTTACAGGCGGACAGACCGACATTGCGGATTTAACGGTAGGGAGATAGAATTCTTATATACCTGGTATTTTATGCTATGGGTAATTTAAGTTCAGTTACCATTTGCGTACACTTCGCCATCCATAAGATGGCTTGCGAATCGTGTGTCTCCATTATCGCGGAGCGATATCCGGTGTTTTACCGGATTCTGTTCGGCCTTCATCCGGCGGAGAACAAACTCGAAAACTCTGATAAATTACAGGTGTTCATACATACCCCAGAAACTGATATTGCCTGGGCTTACAAAATATATAGGTATGAATAACTTTCGTATCATCCAAGAGGTGTGGTAGATCTGTAATTTTGAACAAGTAGATCATCACATGACTTGAAAATGGCGGGTTACGTTGGGGTTACGTCGGTAGACTTTAGCTAATTGGCTGACGAAGTCACGTGGTATTGATTTCTGGAAATTCCCTCTATCAGTTGCCGAAAGTAGTCTGAAATGGATACACACGATCCCAGGGTCAGTCTTACCGCGTATAGATGGCCCAGTTGGTTACAGGTTGATTCAGTTACGTGAATGTATTTATTCTGGTCATATTGTTGATGACCAAACCTATTTTTGTAACTACAGAGTTGTTGTAGACACCAGAAAGGACGAGTTGCGGTAAGATAGCGGGCGGTACTACGCTGACCTTCTGTTGTCAAATCACTATTATTTGGAAGCTCTGTGACGCTGCACGAAGCAGTGGAATCCCTATGTCTAAAAGTAAATGACACCGGTTTAGAGGTTAGGCCATTCCAAATGAATTCATGGGGGTAGTGGGCATACTGTGAATGTTGTCGGTTCACTGTTTCCACGAACAGATTTTTAGACCCGCCCTCCACATCGTGGACAAATCGATCCCAGTATGTCTATATCATGAGCACATTCACCCTAAGCTCAGTCAAATTGTGTAACAGATAATTCGGTTGTTCACACACATGTTCGAAATTTCACCTTTAAAAATGTGGCACTCACGCTGACAACAGTCGATCATTCAAAAACTGTATAAATCGGCTTCTCTGGTGCCTTCAACTTAATCGATCCGAGTGAAACTTGGCATATAAAAAAAAGTTCTTGATTGGCTTGAAGAGAAAACAGTTATCCAACAATAGGCATACATGTATACTAGGACACTGTGCGCATGTCACATTCGGCTTACATGCATACGTATATATAAAAGTAGTATAGAAAGCTTATTTCGAGCCACTGGCGCCTCACTGCGCATGCGCAGGTAATTGTATGACGTCACTTGAGGAGGTCATGAGGAGGTGTGCGCAGGAGTGTTGTGCGCAAGTGTATGACGTCACTTCCGGTCTGCGTGAATCGGACGTCACCTTGGGACATGTATTCCTCCGCGGTGATGCGGTCTGGCGGCGATGCGGTCTGGCGGTGATGCGGTCTGCCTCCGCGGACCGAAAGTAGTCCCAAATACGTGGGTTTTCGTGAGAATGTTCGGCAATCTGTAGGGACCGTTAATCAACCGATTGGATCGAGTGAGGTATCAATATGAAGTATACGTGAGGGAGTATCCAACGGGCTGGGTGTGACGTGGAACTGACGTCATTCTGCGCATGCGCAGTAGAGAAAGTGTATAGAAATAGACGTTTTGGGGTCTAGGTGGGCCACTAGTGGGCCGATTGGGTCGAGTGAGATATCAATGTGAAGCATACGCGAGGGAGCATCCACCTGGTCTAGTGTATCGTTCGTTGTCAACGCATGCGCAGGGAATTGTGGGAAAAGGGTACGGAAATAGACGTGTTGGGGTCTAGGTGCGCCACTAGTAGGCCGATTGAATCGAGTGAGGTCTCAATGTGAAGCATTCGTGAGGGAGCATCCGCCTGGACTAGTGTGTCGTTCGTTTTCAACATTCTGCGCATGCTCAGACAGGGAATTGTGGGAAAAGGGTATGGAAATAGACGTTTTGGGGTCTAGGTAGGCCACTAATGATCTGATGGAGTCGAGTGAGGTATCAATGTGAAGCATATGTGAGGGAGCATCCGCCTGGACTAGTGTGTTGTTCGTTTTCAACATTCTGCTGCGCAGGTCACGTGGTTTGGTGGGCCTACGCAAGTGTGTGACGTCACTTCCGGTTTTCTGAATGACCTCCGAACACAGAAGAGTTCTAATTTTTCCTTAGACCTTAGACGTATGGAATGCATGTACTAGAACATGCGGGACCTCTTCAACATCCGGGACCTTTTCAACATCCGGGACCTCTTCAACATCCGGGTTTTCCCCAGCCCAGCCCGGCCGGAGCGCTCGCGGGTTATCCGGCCGCACGCCTGTGTGGGTTAAAGGGAAGCTTCGGAAGTGTGCAAGGGCACTATATCAGATCGGGGTATATATTTCATCCAAGTATAGCGGAAAGCGGTTGTCGTGAATAACAACAAGTTCAGCAATGTTTATACAGTTTATTATCCCCAATGTTACATCATACCCAGGCTGGGGGAGCCGCCCTGGGTATGTTTAGTATGTTCACAGCAAAACAAATTGAAATATCAAACACCATGTTTTATTATTTAACGCACCGTCACATTAGATACTGAGCTAAATTCAACGATCAGCATCAGTGCAAGGGTGACGCATTCAGTCGATGGGGGTGGTTGGTCAGCTTGGTAACGAAGAACGTAACATTGGTCACCCTCTCTACGACCCATTGTGTGGTGGGGCGTTGACGTTGTGCCCATCTCAAGGGATCCACGGTGTCCAGTTTCTCTAGCATCGTCTCTAGCGACCCCCGGTTAATGATGGTGAACGGTTGGTCAAACACATGGCTGTTATTACTGGCATAATAATACCATAACTGGTCCGACTCTTTGTGACGTAAGATGTACCCGAAAGCGACATTCAATCTGAAGACCGTAGCTTGGTCATTGAAGATGGCTTCCACGTAGCTGCGTAGACGGGCGAGGTCCGTCAGTGGGAAATTGTAGATATCTGGAATAGGGCGATCACGGTGGAAAACGTGTCGTATCATGGGTCATTGGCGCTGATAGATGTCACTCACTGGATGGACGTCCTGTAACAGATCGCTAGGAACATCCACCGCATCTTCCAGAAAATGTTCGATGTCGTCAGGCGTATGACTGGCAATAGTAATTCTAGGGACTGGCTGAATATCTAGGTTCTTCTGAACTGTGGGTATAGGCGGGCTCTCTGTGATCGCATCACCAGTGGCATTCGTGTCCCCGAGCTTATCTTCACTGGGGCTGACCCTCCTGGGTGCCTCTTCAGTGGAAAGTTGTCGCCCAAACCGTAGAGACGGGGTATGAATCAAACGCTGATGCCGTCTTAACTGACTGGGTCGTTTGTCGTTACGTTATTCCGTCGTCCCCTCGTGGAATGAGCCTTCGTGGCGCAGTAAATTATCCTCCCGATTGAATGACCGTGCGCAGGTAACTTGTGTCTAATTCCGCTTAACCCGGGGCTAGGGGCCGTATGAACCCATGTACGTCAAGATCCTCATGGTACTCATATGAACAGTCACAATCAAAGCGTGACTGAGATACATCTTTTTTTTTAGATGACGACTCTACAACGAATATTATGGATTAAGAATACTGATCAGCGATACGGATTTGATATTTTTGGAACATCATGATGTCTTGCCGGCATCATTGAAAACTGTTGACCGCTTCTCTCTTGCAGGAAACCAGCCTATGTTTTTGTATACTATGTCTTTTTGAATTTGGTGCTAATACTGTTATATGGAAAATGGAATAGGTCTTTGGATTATGGACGCGGATATTCTCTAATGGACGACGGCTGGATTATGAATGACGGACTAGACGCTTGTAATACAAGTATACCGTGCATCGTTGTTGGTGGAGGTCCCGTGGCGTCGTAAAATATCTAGACGAGTAAACTGCTTCTGGCAAGTTGTGCAAGTGAACATGTTGGTAGTTGACAGAGTGTCGGATGAAACGGCCAGGCAGTTTCACTTTTATATCACGCTTGCTGGTGACCTATTTTTAGCACATTTAGTTCATCTACCTCCAGCTCGAGGACCGAGATGTACTGGTGTATAACTGAGCCGCATTGGGCGCGCGCGCAAGCGCGTGTGTGTGTATGTGTGGGCAGTGGATTTTACATCCGGGACTTTTATACACCTACATAGAAATACCCGGATGCAGGCGCGGACGTCCAGTGCTCGGATGAAAGACACGGACTTCAGCGAAAAAAAACCCACATACAGCTCACTACATGCAGTCGCCTCCTCAAGAATCTCATACATACACGGATGCAGGTGCGGACGTCAAGTGCCCGGATGAAAGACACGGACGTCAGCGAAATTCTGGGGGGAAAACTCCACAGACAGGTCAGTACATGCATTCCTATCATGTTTCCTACCCAGGTCACGCTCGATTCACGCATAATAAAAGGATTGACCTGTAATCTTTGTTGTTGTTCCTCTCTTTTTTGGACTAACCAATCAGAATAGTACGTATCACGGACTACACCCGTAGAGCTATGTATGGGTGCGTATGTCGACTTTATGACAAAAGAGATGATTACAATTTCGACATCGTAAACTATCCCTTTCTGGATAGTAATATTCCAGTGGGACCTGCATATGGCGTATACATATCTCGCTTAGTAGCATTTACTAGATCCTGTGTTAAATGTGATGATTTTAATCAACGTCACAAAACATTGTTGCAGAAACTTATAAAACAGGGCTATTCCACCAAGCGCCTCCACTCAAAGTTTCTCAAATTTGGCGATACATATCGCATGCTGATAGCAAAATACGAACGTAGCGTGCAAGATCTATGGCGCTACGTTTCGTAACTTGTGTCTAATTCCGCTTAACCCGGGGCTAGGGGCCGTATGAACCCATGTACTTCAAGATCCTCATGGTACTCATATGAACAGTCACAATCAAAGCGTGACTGAGATACATCATTCTTTAGATGACGACTTTACAACGAATATTATGGATTAAGAATACTGATCAGCGATACGGATTTGATATTTTTGGAACATCATGATGTCTTGCCGGCATCATTGAAAACTGTTGACCGCTTCTCTCTTGCAGGAAACAAGCCTATTTTTATGTATACAATGATTGTCTTTTTGAATGTGGTGCTAATACTGTTATATGGAATATGGAATAGGTCTTTGGATTATGGACGCGGGTGTTCTCTAGTGGGCGACGGCTGGATTGTGAATGACGGACTAGACGCTTGTAATGGTCTATAAAACACGCCCCTCTGGATCTCACACCCCCATTCCTACGGTTGCAGAGCCATGACGGACACCCATCCCTATGCGACTCGCATTTTACAGCATGCGACCGTGGTTAATTCACTAACGGATTACCGAGCAGTGGTTCGGTCCATGTTTGCAGATGGCGACGACAACGAGGGCGACGCCAAATCCTGAAAGAGTTCACTGAAGCGGTCCTCGACAGAGTGCACTCGATGGAGAGGTGTGCTATCACTCACCACTACTCGACTATGACAGCCATCCTTGATGCCCGGACTATGGGCCACGAGCGCTCACACCGGAACCAGAGACGGCTCGTTGGCCTAGTAATGGTCTTTGCCCTATTGACCCTCACGCTGTGGCAATGACAACGACAGAAAAAGAACGGCTCTTCAGAGCCTCCACAGATGCGCTTATGTGCAACCGATATATACCAGGGTCAGTCCCAGTGTGCGTCATTCACCGATCGTCATTGCGTCAACCATGTTACAAGCGTCTAGTCCGTCATTCATAATCCAGCCGTCGTCCATTAGAGAATATCCGCGTCCATAATCCAGAGACCTATTCCACATTCCATATAACAGTATTAGCACCAAATTCAAAAAGACAATCATAGTATACATAAACATAGGCTTGTTTCCTGCAAGCGAGAAGCGGTCAACAGTTTTCAATGATGCCGGCAAGACATCATGATGTTCCAAAAATATCAAATCCGTATCGCTGATCAGTATTCTTAATCCATAATATTCGTTGTAAAGTCGTCATCTAAAGAATGATGTATCTCAGTCACGCTTTGATTGTGACTGTTCATATGAGTACCATGAGGATCTAGAAGTACATGGTTCATACGGCCCCTAGCCCCGGGTTAAGCGGAATTAGACACAAGTTACGAAACGTAGCGCCATAGATCTTGCACGCTACGTTCGTATTTTGCTATCAGCATGCGATATGTATCGCCAATTTGAGAAACTTTGAGTGGAGGCGCTTGGTGGAATAGCCCTGTTTTATAAGTTTCTGCAACAATGTTTTGTGACGTTGATTAAAATCGTCACATTTAACACAGGATCTAGCAAATGCTACTAAGCGAGCAGGTCCCACTGGAATATTACTGTCCAGAAAGCGATAGTTTATGATATCGAAATTGTAATCATCTCTTTTGTCATAAAGTCGACGAGAGAGAATGCCCGCTTCATTTTTATAGAGATAGAGATCTAAATATGATGTGCCTGTAGGGCTATCTGTAATTTCCTTCAAATCCAGTGACCTGACCATAAATACGAGAGACAGTGAGAGTGTGTCATTCAGCGTTCGTCACTGGGTCAACCATGTCACCAGTCCTACGCGCCATCCTTCCCCTTACACCCCGGGTGGGGTTACACGTCTATGAAGATAAAGTCACCATCGTTGAAGACCGTGGAGATGTTTGCTGGTCGCGCGCTGAGGCCGTATCGAATACGGTTACGCTACACCGTGAAGGCTGGACCAAATTCAAACGGGTGTTGAGCGGTGAGCTCGACGGAAACCTCATCCACATAGACAATGCCATCTACGTACACCGTGGACCCTTCTTCCCACGGCTGGGCCGTTACCAAGACCCCACACGAGGCTTCACCCTAGACCCCGATCTGTGGACAGCCTTCGAGAAAGTGTTGCCTATTGTGGACCAGCTTGTAAGATGTCGATTCTTGACCACCATATAAATGCATAAATTTTGACTTTTCATTTACCAATTTTATATAAATCTGCGTGCATGCAACCTTGCTATTGTGATGTGTTTTGACAAAACTATTTCCGAAATACTATTCAATGACCCTTTAGGTCGGTTATTGCAAACACAACTATTTGTGTGAATCAGTTATGTAAGTTCAAATTTACAGGATAACATAGAAACTGCTTATGTAAGGGTAACGAATTAACCTTGGTTTTGACGACTGAATTTATGTAATGCAACAGATTCGTGATCTGCCCGTCATAATTGTACTGAATTTGTAAGGACATTTATGTTGGATTAACTTGACATTGTAACGTATAGCATTGTATATAATGGAATGAGCGGCACATACAGACAGGCCAGTAACACCAGGTCTCACTGAAGGCCAAAACCATCAGGTCTCACAGAGGCTCATGTCTCCAATGATAGATATTACTATCTCCCGGTCTGAAAATGACTGTTTGATGTTGATGAAGTTGTGCTAGTCTGCCTGCCAGATGATGCCGATCATTCCTAATTTAGGTGGAATGAATTTACAATAAATCAGCTTAATATTCAACAGACAAGAACTTCGTTTTCGTTGTATCCTGTCTCATTTAATGAGACTATCAAGTCTTCGAGTAATCTCAGAAGCCGAACCTTGGAATCTATTATTGTTTAGGTTTTATGAAGATCATCCCCTGTGTCTGAGACGACTTCGCGTTACAACATCTTATCGTCTTGAAGACCGCAAATTTTATAATGGCGAGCTTGCCTTGCGAGACACAGGGGATGGTCTTCATAAAGCCTATACAATAATAGATTCCAAGGTCCGGCTTCTGAGATTTCTCGAAGACTTGATAGCCTCATTACATGAGACAGGATACAACGAAAACGAAGTTCTTGTCAAATTACAAATTCAGTACAATTATGACAGGCAGATCACGAATCTGTCGCATTACGTAAGTTCAGTCGTCAAAACCAAGGTTAATTCATTACCTTCACATAAGCAGTTTCAATGTTATCCTGTAAATTTGAACTTACATAACTGATTTTCACAAATAGCTGTGTTTGCAACAACCGACCTAAAAGGTCATGGAATAGTATTTCGGAAATAGTTTTGTCAAAGCACATCACAATATTAAGGTTGCATGCACGCAGATTTATATCAAATTGGTCAATGAAAAGTCGAAATTTATGCATTTATATGGTGGCCAAGAATCGACATCTTACACCCTGTGTCTGAGACGACTTCGCGTTACAACATCTTAATGATCACGCGCACAAGCCCTGTCGTCTTGAAGACCGCAAATTTCAAAAGCTGTTTACACCGGACGAGCGGTCAGCTGTTCAGTTGGAGTGGGCACGTGCCCTGAGTGAAGCGGCGGCAGAACCCAATGAACAAATTACCAAACCTAGCAATGAAGCGGAGGCAGACGACGATGCCATTGATTATCCGGCTAGACTCAGTCAGCCCAGTGACATGACCACCCTATCCTTTGATCTCACGTCATAAACTTTTTCTCCCTATAAATACGAGAGGCAGTCAAATCTTGCACCATTCACGTACTGACCATGACGGAGCATATAATACGGGCGTTTCTCAGCTTGACCCCCGAGGTCTTCCTGCACGTCTATGCGGATACGGTCGATATCATGGAGGAGGTGGGAGACATCTGTGATACAGACCCTACTCAACCGTGCCCGGCTCACATTCGTCTGTCCCGGGAGGGCTGGACCATATTCAAACGGGTGTTGTCTGGTGAACTGGACGGCGACCTCATCCACTTGTGTCACGATTGAAACATCCGACGCGGCCCAATCTTTGCTCAATTGGCTCGGCTAGATGGGGGTACAGTGCATTTTACCCTTCACCCTGTTCTAGGGTCTGCATTGGAAGATGCCGTGGCAGATGTGGATCAAGTGCTTACCAACCGGTCATCAGACGAGTTGGACTGGTCATTCACCATGGACAATGTGCTGGCAGAAGCCAGCGAAGAAAATCAGAAAGAAATTCCGGCCCAAGATATACCCGTTATAAATAAACGATAGAGCCAGGGTCCATCATCATTTGTCACCATGAAGAGCTGGGAGAAGGTGTTGGATAACTTATACTACAGTCCCGACAGTCCGGCGGCCAATAGTGCATTGTCGGCTCTCTATCGAGCGGCCAAACCCCAGGGGATACAACGTGCCCAAGTCCGAGATTGGTTAAAAAAAAGACACCTATACCTTACATCGATCTGTCCGTCGCCATTTTTTACGGAACCGGGTCATCGTGGGAGGAATAGATGCTCAATGGCAAGCGGATTTGGTCGAGATGAGCGCCTTTGCGAAACACAACGATGGGAATCGGTATATCTTGACGTGCATCGATATCCTGTCCAAGTATGCGTGGGTGGTACCCATCCGGACGAAAACGGGGGAGAATCTCATAGCGGCGTTCAAGGACATCTTCAAGACCGGGCGCAAACCCTTGTATTTGCCAACCGACGAAGGCAAGGAATTCCTCAACAGACCGTTCCAACAGTTTCTGAAAGCCCAGAATGTGTTTTTCTTCCATATGTACGAGACCAAGGCTTCTGTTGTGGAAAGGTTCAACAGGACAATCAAAGGCCGCATGTATAACTATTTCACCTATAAGAATACAAGGCTGTACATCGATGTTCTCCCAAAACTTGTGAGTGGTTACAATCAAACCTATCACCGGAGTATAGAGAGAGCCCCCATTACGGTCACCCAACGCAGTGAAGCCCAAGTCCGGCGTGTCTTGTATCCCAGGCAATCGCAGCGAACGCCGAAGGAGGTGCTCAAGGTCGGGGACCCTGTACGGATCAGTAAAGTCAAAGGTCAATTTGAGAAAAGTTACTTGCCCAACTGGAGCGATGAGCACTTCGTGATTAAACGGCGCCTACCCCGACAGCATCGAGTCTTTGAACTGGAAGATCTTCGAGGGAAACCGTTGCTAGGGACGTTTTACGAGACGGAATTACAGCCTGTCGTAAAAACAAAGCAAGACTCACAGTGGAGCAGATTTTGAAAACGGAACGCCGACGTGGCAAACTATTTCATTTCGTCAAATGGCAAGGCTGGCCCAGTTCCTTCAATTCCTGGGTCGCGGCCAATCAGGTGAAACGACTATAAAACCAGACACCACTACCGTCATCCTTCATTCCACGTTCGACCACGGTGCTATGGACAAACGGCAGCTGCCTCTGAACACAGCGTCTACCAAAACGCGCAAAGCGCAAGTGGGCTTTGTGGTGATATTGCTAACCCTGCTGAGTGTGTTGTACGGAGGTGTGTTTTACGACGTAGCCTATGTCAGCACTCTACTTAACCAACTTAGAACTCCAGCTGTGAGTGGCAGCCTACACCAGTCACCTCCGTGATCGAAACGAGCCCAGTCATCACCACCACCACACCACGTGTACAAGCCACATCGAGCTCCACACCGAGTATACAGTCCACATCGAGTTCTACACCAACTACAACCACTACGTCTCAAAACCCACCGGCTTTCATCACTCACAGTGAACGCCCATCGACAACGACGACCGACGTTGTTGTTGTTGTACCCACCACAACCTTCGTTCGCTCGTACCAAATTTACAAGAGCGGGTTACCACGACAGCGGATACAGCTCGAACCATGGACCCTCGGTGGCAGCATACCTTCACATGCGTCATCGCAGGACCGACGGGCTCCGCCAAAACGCACTTCGTCAGGAAGCTCATTCAACACGCCGACTGCATGATCACCCCACCCATTGCCCGAGTCGTGTGGTGTTACGAAGAATGGCAGGCAGCATACGCAGCAATTATAAGCGTCTAGTCCGTCATTCATAATCCAGCCGTCGTCCATTAGAGAATATCCGCGTCCTTAATCCAAAGATCTATTCCATATAAGAGTATTAGCACCAAATTCAAAAAGACAATCATAGTATACATAAACATAGGCTTGTTTCCTGCAAGAGAGAAGCGGTCAACAGTTTTCAATGATGCCGGCAAGACATCATGATGTTCCAAAAATATCAAATCTGTATCGCTGATCAGTATTCTTAATCCATAATATTCGTTGTAAAGTCGTCATCTAAAGAATGATGTATCTCAGTCACGCTTTGATTGTGACTGTTCATATGAGTACCATGAGGATCTTGAAGTACATGGGTTCATACGGCCCCTAGCCCCGGGTTAAGCGGAATTAGACACAAGTTACGAAACGTAGCGCCATAGATCTTGCACGCTGCGTTCGTATTTTGCTATCAGCATGCGATATGTATCGCCAAATTTGAGAAAATTTGAGTGGAGGCGCTTGGTGGAATAGCCCTGTTTTATAAGTTTCTGCAACAATGTTTTGTGACGTTGATTAAAATCATCACATCTAACACAGGATCTAGCAAATGCTACTAAGCGAGATATGTATACGCCATATGCAGGTCCCACTGGAATATTAGTATCCAGAAAGGGATAGTTTACGATGTCGAAATTGTAATCATCTCTTTTGTCATAAAGTCGACGAGAGAGAATGCCCGCTTCATTTTTATAGAGATAGGGATCTAAATAAGATGTGCCTGTAGGGCTATCTGTAGTCTCCTTCAAATCCAGTGAAGGTGGATATATATCCTTCACTGCGTCATTTATATAGTGATTATCCACAGCGAAAAGATCGTCTATATAGCGTTTGGTGAATGAGAAGGAACGGGCTTTGAATGGATCGGTTTTTGAAAGCGCCTGCATATAGTCATATTCATAAGAGAACAGATATAGGTCAGCCAACAGGGGTGCGCAATTAGTACCCATTGAAATACCTATATGCTGTTGATATATTGTGTTGCCAAATTTCACATAGATATTTTTAATGAGAAATTCAAGCAACTCTATAAACAAAGAAACATCCCATGAATGATATCTCTTGTGTGTAGTCGAGCAAAGAATGCTTTATGGCTTCCGACATTAATATATCTACGATCAGTTTTCTTGAACACAGATACTATTAATGAACTTATACGGTCAATAAGGTCCTGCTGAGGGATTGTAGTATAGAGAGTCGAGAAATCCCAAGTGGATACATGTCTGTACGGTATGTGACCTTTAGCATCAAGTTCTTCCGTAAGACATTTTGAGTTTTTCAATATCCACATACATTCAACGCCAGAGTTCTTAGAAATAGTGGCGCAATACGCAATATGCCCCACATCACGTTCGCGGAAAGCCTGCCCAACCTGGCCGATTTGGAACCGGACACCTTGGTGGTTCTGGATGATCTCATGGCGGAGACGGATGCGCGGGTCACCCAACTCTTTACCAAATTACAAGCGTCTAGTCCGTCATTCATAATCCAGCCGTCGTCCATTAGAGAATATCCGCGTCCATAATCCAAAGACCTATTTCATATTCCATATAACAGTATTAGCACCAAATTCAAAAAGACAATCATAGTATACATAAACATAAGCAGCCATCATCGACAGCTAAGCATCATCTATATTGTGCAGAATCTGTTCAGTAAAAACAAAGAACATCGGAACATCAGCTTAAATGCCCACTACCTGGTGGTCTTCAAAAACCACTCAACTGCTGCACCTGGCGAAACAGATGTATCCCGGTCGCACATCGTTTGCGTTGGAAGCCTTCAAAGATGCGACACCCCTCAACACGGGTATACACTCTTCGATCTCAAGCAAGCCACCCCCGATCACCTTCGACTACGGACAGGAATTTTTCTCGGATAGACCCGCCACGTGCATGCAAAAATAATGTAAACACACCCACAGTGGCTCCCGCAGCTGAGGTGTGTGTGTTTGATCATGGGGATAATAAAAAGAATTAATACCACATCATGGTTGAGTGTATGAACCCATGTACTTCAAGATCCTCATGGTACTCATATGAACAGTCACAATCAAAGCGTGACTGAGATACATTCTTTAGATGACGACTTGACAACAAATATTGTGGATTAACAATACTGATCAGCGATACGGATTTGATATTTTTGGAACATCATGATGTCTTGTCGGCATTATTGAAAAATGTTGACCGCTTCTCTCTTGCAGGAAACAAGCCTATGTTTATGTATACTATGATTGTCTTTTTGAATTTGGTGCTAATACTGTTATATCGAATATGGAATAGGTCTTTGAATTATGGACGTGGATATTCTCTAATGGACGACGGCTGAATTATGAATGACGGCCTAGACGCTTGTAATTGTCTCTGTTCTCTGAGGTAGATAAAAAGAGCAGAGTTGTGGGTTCTAGCATTAGTTATACATGATATCTGCGCGAGTACGGAAGCACGCTCCGACGCTCCGTGTATTGAAGACGGCCCCACCCGAGTTGGTTCGAACCATTGTATGCGGTGCGGACCCTGACCTTGTACGCTGTCTGTGAGAGATTGGGTACAACCTGTCAAAAGGCAACGTACCACTGACTCCGTCTGAGAAGATCAAGTCGGCCAAGCATAAGACAGGTCTCCGAACCCTAATCCAGAAGCGAGTGTCTCAAACACGAAACAAAAAGGTGTTACAGAAAGGCGGCTTTCTCGGGGCCATCTTAGCACCGTTGGCCGCTTCCGTGTTGGGTCCAGTATTGGGTGGACTCTTCGACCGACAATGAACCACACGACAAAAATGATCCTCGTCGAACGACGGTTCCTTCAAAACCTCCAATCGCCCTACCCTGTCCCACCTACGGTGAAGACCATAAACACCCTCGATGAAGATATGCAACAGATCTTACAAAGACCGGGGTTAAGCGACAGTGAGAAAGTACAATGGTACAATGAGACGCTTCAACGGTACATGATCTTCATGGACCACTACAAAACCCTCTCTATCCTAGCACCAAAACCACCACCACCACCAACACGCGACACACCGCCGACCTCAGCACAGCTCCAACAGCCGCCATTACCAGGGGTACCACCCACAGCCCCACAGTGGGTCGAAGACGAAGTGCTGAAGACTGTACCTGCATCGTTCAAGAAACAAGCTGGCCTGGTATTACAACGGATGAAACAGAATCCTAACAGGACTTGGAATGATAAAGGTGAACTCCTGGTACAGAATCAGGTGGTCCCCGGTACCCACATGACGGATTTAGTGAATGACTTGATGCGTCAACGCAGGTCGCACACGGATCCTCAAGGATGGGAGGTTTTGCTCAAGGCTTGAAAGACATGCATGTACCACAGGAATTGGTGGGGAACCCCCAGCGCTGGGCCTGGATGCAGCGGACCCAACAATCGCCGAGTGGCCCACTACCTTCCTGGGAAGCAGAGTGGGAACCGGAGTCACCGCCCAAAACACCACAACGACGGGCCCCTTCTTTTCACTCCTTTAAAAAACCACCCTTGATCAAGACACCCCACATCTCCAGAGCCGTGACACTTAGCAATTACAAGCGTCTAGTCCGTCATTCATAATCCAGCCGTCGTCCATTAGAGAATATCCGCGTCCATAATCCAAAGACCTATTCCATATTCCATATAACAGTATTAGCACCAAATTCAAAAAGACAATCATAATATACATAAACATAGGCTTGTTTCCTGCAAGAGAAAAGCGGTCAACAGTTTTCAATGATGCCGGCAAGACATCATGATGTTCCAAAAATATCAAATCCGTATCGCTGATCAGTATTCCTAATCCATAATATTCGTTATAGAGTCGTCATCTAAAAAAAAGATGTATCTCAGTCACGCTTTGATTGTGACTGTTCATATGAGTACCATGAGGATCTTGAAGTACATGGGTTAGCAAGTCACCGCGACGAACACGACGCCGGTCACAACCGCCCAAGGCCTGGAACACCTATTAAAACCAACAGCATCAGGAGGAAAGCTCAGTCGCCATGTTTTACCTCACCCTACCCAGTAACAGTTCGCTGGATGTGTTTCATGATAACACCTTGGTCAAGTACGTGACCCAGTTACCGCAACCGTTGCATTTACCTGGACGATGGGAATGTGGCCTCGTGGATATCCAATACCCTTACTCGTGGTACAATGTGCGAGCCAATGAAGTGTGGTACGAGGTAACCTACGAAGGAAAAGACACCCGACTCACCCTCCCCGAAGGCCAATACGATACTCCCAAGGAGTTCATACAGGGGTTGACAAGATTGTTGCATTACAAGGCTCTACGGGAGGTCACGAATACTTCAAAACCCATCAAAACCTTTCCCTTCAATAATCACGTGGACTTCGATTACAACGCACACAACGACAAGGCACAGATCATCCTCACCGCCAACGTGAGTGTCGTACTGAGTCCTATCCTGCAGCAAATGCTGGGTCTCGCTCACCCGACATACACGGGTCCATCCGAGGACCATGGCCAGATCCCGATGGATATGAAGTCGGGTATGTACGGAATCTTCGTGTACTCGGACGTGGTCGACAACCACATCGTGGGCGATATCAACACACCTCTGTTACGGTTGGTCCCCATTAAAAAGAAGTATGGAGATGGAATCACCCACAGTTTCACCCACATGTTCTACCTACCCTTACGACAAACCGACATCAACACTATTACGGTGGATATAAGAGATGATACGGGACGACCGGTGGCATTCGAACGAGGGAAAGTGGTGTTGACACTTCATTTTCGACAAGCACGTTCTCCCTACTTTGTATAATGAAGGTGCCTTACGAGTGCGACGCACGCAGCTATATGGACTATTATGCCCAACAGGCCGGAGGTGGCCTTCCGGTCTTTAGTGGTGCACGCATGCAACGAGGACATGGGCTGTGGAACATACTCGGGAGCATCGTCAAAACGTTCCTGCCCTTCGTGACGCGAGGGGTGAAAGCAATCGGCAAACAAGCGGTACGCAGTGGACTGCAAGTCGCCGGTGATGTCTTGGGTGGTACGGCACCCAAAGAAGCCTTGAAACGGCGGGTCAAAGAAGCAGGAGGCGTCTTGGTGGTCAAAGCACAACGCACGGTAGGGAATAAAAGACCTGCACCACCGAGACCACACACCAGTCGACGACCGACCCAGCGACGATGCACATCGAAGACCCAGGATATCTTTTCTTGAAACATGTCCTTCATCCACGCAGAGTCCTGCCCCTCCACCAACAGTGAATTTGATTTGCGGACCGTCCCGCCCACACAGACCTGTGCCGAACAAGGATTATGGGTGGAGCATCTTCCGCTCTCCAGCATCAACGAAACAGGGCCCATCGAGTTCACCATCAGTAATGCGGATACGGCCTATGTGGATTTAGCCCATACATACTTGTATGTGAAAGCCAAGATCGTCAATGGGGATGGCTCCAGAATCGTCGACCAAGCAACGGTGGGCCCGACGAATCTACGGCTGCACTCTATGTTTCAACAGGTGGATATTTTTCTCAGCCACAAACTCATCAGTGACTCGACCAACACGTACCCCTATCGAGCCTACATCAAGACGCTGTTGTCGTATGGACGAGAGGCTAAAAAATCTCAGCTGACAGCCGCTTTATTCTACCAGGACACAGCCGAGCACATGGGCTCAGACAATGCGGGATATAACAAAGGGAAGGCTTTCACCGCGAACGGCGTCTCGGTGGATGTCATGGGTCGACTGCACGCAGACATTTTCATGCAAGTACCTCTTGAACAAGATCCATCAAAATCCAAAGTGAAACTGAATCCAGCCGTTCAATTGGGACACCTCAAAGCCTTGGAAACAAAACCAGCCCAGTACCCCATCCGACGTGTGGAAACCAAATATGAGCGCCAACAAAGAAAATCTGTTCCTGGGGGAACTACCCAAGCGACTGGCCTGTGTGGAAACTTTGGGCGCGCGAATTTCATTGGAGCCTATCAGAGCCTGTTTACAGCCACCGGTCAAATCAACCAGGACGAAGGGAATATGATCAGTCGGGAGGACTACGCGAACGGATATGCGTTGTTCTGTTTCGATCTGACCCCTACCTTAGAGAACGACCATCAGCTGGCCCTGGCCAAGCCAGGCAATTTACGGTTGGAAATCCACTTTGCACGAGCCCTGCGGAGCACCGTCACTGTGATCTTCTACGCCGAGTTTGACAAAATCATTCAAGTGGACAAGGCGCGCAACGTCCTGTGTGACTTTACCACCTAACATGGATAGACAATGAAATGCTCAGAACAGCAGGGCGAATGCTTTGACCCGCACGGCCTGCCACCCCTCCATTCCGATTTAACAGACTTCATGGATCAAGGCACAGAGACGTGGTGTTGGAACAGTCAAACGTTGCAAAGCCTGACCAGTAGCGTGTGCGGACAAAATTGCTTGTTTTACCTGTAACATCGATGCCGGGGAAAAACCGTATCTACCATCGTACAGATGTTTGACGAGTACCCCAAGGCCGAGGACCGCGGTGTACTCGTATATGACTGGACCGCCCATCATTTCAATTTACAAGCCCCGTTCTGGATTTAAGTTCTTTCACGAAAAGCCCCCTGTTCTGGGCTTATGTTCTATCGATTTCAATGTACAAGCCCCCTGTTCTGGGCTTCAGATTTCACGTGGTTGTTCTCACGTTGTTGTTGTTATTTATTGTTGAATAAGAAACAAAATGAGATCTCACCAAAAAAACCCTGTCTTGTGTGTTTTCTATATGAGCATAATGCATGAAGGCTATGACAGACATGTGAGGATTCAGTCAGACTGGCTTTGAACACCATTGAGAAAGTAGCCAATCAGTGGCCTAGGATGGGGTTAAATGTAACCAATCAATGTCCAGAAAACAATGCAAGAGCAATGCAGTAAAATAGAGAGCAAATGAAATCAGCCCACAGACCAAGTACATGTTTTGGTTTAGGTTGAAAGCGGGCATTCCAGCACAAAATTTTTGACGAGGAGTTACAAGTTACAAGAGCAAGGTGGAGTGAAGTGAGGTTAGAGGTGCGGGTAAAGACGAGGAAGACGGCGAGTAGAGACTCGTCCAACACCTATAGATTATGTTTATTACTGTAAGTTCCATGGCTTCATGTATTTTTTTCGTGCCAATACGGTTCTGGGAAAAACTGAGGGTTTCCCACTATTTAACATGGGCATAGTGCGGGCGATATTGTGGGGGACCCTGTGCATTTCATGGGTGCTTCGGGAAGGCGGATAAAGGTTATCTATTGGCCCGGAGAGGGCCGAACCTAGCCGGAAGGGGGACCTTTGATCTTTTGACCTGGATGACTTTTGACCCGAAATTCACACGCGCATTTCCGCTGATGCCGTGCAGGCGTGCGGCCGGATAACCGGCGCGCGCTGCGGCCGGGCCGGGCTGGGGAAAACCCGGATGTTGGAGAGGTCCCGGATGTTGAAAAGGTTCCGGATGTTGAAAAGGTCCCGGATGTTCTAGTACATGCATTCCATACGTCTAAGTTCTAAGGAAAAATGCTTCACATTGATACCTCATACGACACCATAGGATCATCAGGGGCTCATCTAGACCCCAAAACGTCTATTTCCATACCCTTTTCCCACAATTTCCTGTCTGCGCATTCGCGGAATGTTGAAAACGAACGACACACTAGTCCAGGTGAATGCTCCCTCAAGAATGTTTCACATTGATACCTCATACGACACCATAGGATCATTAGGGGCTCATCTAGACCCCAACACGTCTATTTCCATACCCTTTTCCCACAATTTCCTGTCTGCGCATGTGCGGAATGTTGAAAACGAACGATACACTAGACCAGGTGGATGCTCCCTCACGTATGCTTCACATTGATACCTCACTCGATCCAATCGGCCCACTAGTGGCTCACCTAGACCCCAAAACGTCTATTTCCATACCCTTTCTCTACTGCGCATGCGCAGAATGACGTCAGTTCCACGTCACACCCAGCCCGTTGGATACTCCCTCGCGTATGCTTCATATTGATACCTCACTCGACCCAATCGGTCGACTAGCGGTTCCTACAGATTGCCGAACATTCTCACGAAAACCCACGTATTTGGGACTACTTTCGGTCCGCGGAGGCAGACCGCACCACCGCCAGACCGTATCACCGCGGAGGAATACATGTCCCAAGGTGACGCCCGATTCACGCAGACCGGAAGTGACGTCATACACTTGCGCACAACACTCCTGCCCACATCTCCTTATGACCTCAAGTGACGTCATACAATTACCTGCGCATGCGCAGTGAGGCGCCAGTGGCTCGAAATACGCTTTCTATACTACTTATAATCTATAATTTTAATTGTCAATGAAGATAGTTCTGTTGTGCTTCATAATTCGAAGGAAATAATCTCAAATGTTGATGGACACGAAAAACTATTCAGGTCACCGACATGATTCGAACTCACAAAACCTGTCATAATCGTTAAGTTCTATGACGTATTTAGACTTACAACACTTCGTGCTAAGTTTCAATGTTTATCAAAAAGCACCTATTTTTCGATGTTAATCAAAAAGCACCTGTTGAACCAAAATGAACTCAACTGAAAAATGATTATATAATAACGAAACTAATTTACTGTGGAATTTAGAAGTATTTATCGATCTGCTTAAATTGCACAATATTTAAACGCTAGTTGTGACGTCACTCTATTGTTAAAAGTGTACATTATTTTTCACGAATGTACAGCAAGTGTACATTCTTTTTCTGGAAAGAAACGCGGGCAAGGCTTTGGTTTAAGACCTACCATTAAAAAGGTAATATCCTGGACAAAAGACTGACAATACAACTTGCAGCAGATCCTTTGTCAATTATATTTCGCGAGTCTTACACCAAATCGTTGCCCAAACGGGTCCGTCAGGTAACGCATGTAAGAAGACACGAACCACTAGTAAATGCATCTTAGCTTGCTAAGGGCATTTCACGTTTCACTTAACACTACCCATATATTATCGCTGTCATTCGGCACGGATTTCACACGGCGCCATCTATCTAGCGGGAGATAATCCAGTTCGAAAGTTGTTCCCAAAGCATGAGGTCAAATGTCGGCCCCATTTAAACGAGCCAATGAAATTATCTGTATTCAAATATTTCTCAGACGTGCAGACGTGTCAGTTTCACGAGGCGCAAGACTGGGGGAGTCATATTACAAACGGCCTAACATATTTGAAAACAAAATAAAATCGGCGGCAGACCACAGGAAAATGATATGCTTTTTATTTTGTGGCACTTCGAGGCCCACCATGGGATCATTTCAATCGATCGCTTTGTGGAGGTGTGTCTTCGTTGTATGAATGTGATTGCACCGATGTCGGATGTAACGGGACCAGTCGGATGTGACCATTTGGGAAACGCCCTATTACACTCAGATAGCACCCGTTACCGCATGGCTACGAGCAGAAGTTTCTACGTATGATCGTGCCATGCGTTCGGATAATGTAGTAAATGGGGCAATAGATTACTCGATGTCGGTCTCCTGAAATGTAGAAATGACAAACCCAAATAGCACTGCAACAAGCGAATTCGACTTAATTAATTCAGCCGGAACTAACAGGTGGAACTAAGTAATGTTCTGTAGGAAAAACAAAGTAGACGAGCGAAAAAAACACAACCCAGAAAGATACTATGCCGAATACAATGTAATAAATGTGCAAATTGCATATACATGTAGGAGTGGCATAAACCTTTAACTCCGAATAGCAGTCCGAGAAGTGTTCTATTTATTTATGTTAACGTTTATTGCGACATGTGGAATACAGGTATCGAAAGAGTCGTCTAGTCGCGGACTGTAGTTTCTCTGAATCCGATCACGATTTCTTTTTGTGGGCGTTACATTATATGGCTTCTGATATACATACATTAAAACGGCGACTGCCTCAAATATAGGCCTAATCTTTGATTGTCGCCTGCTGGGCATTGATTGCAGACTAAGCAGTCAAAATGTGACGCGTCTGTATAACGTAACACATTAGTTTTCTGCCGTACGTATATGTGTGGGTACAAGTGAAATGTGTACCGGTAAACGCGAATTCCCCTCAGACATTCCGTTAATTATGGGCCTGGTATGAGATCATGCGTATGAACATAGGGATATGTAATTTGTATGTCTGCATGTTTTGCTTCATATGCGTTTCACGTAATGTAGACTATGACACGTATATATCAATCACATATATGTTTTTGTTACAAATCTTTGTAACGATAAAGTGAGAGATACGGACCAGTCAAACGGGTTGTGGAAGTTTTGGTTCGTGTGCAAATGCGTAAATTCCTTCCCATGTGATGGACTGTCCATCATCTAGGACGCCGTCAATCGGGTACAGTGTACGTACTTGACCCTTTGCACTTCTTGTTCGAATGGTTCCACACATGTAATTACCTGGGCCTATATCATGGCAATTTGTTCGGTTTGACATAGCTCATTTCCTTCTTCGTGTAATACGAAGAAGTAAATACATTATCGTTGGACTAACGTTTAAGTCGGAGAAAGACCTCGTAACTGTACATTCGTGAAAAAGAATGTACAGTTACTCGGCCTTTCTCCTTTACTTGTATTTACTAGTACATCATTCAATATTAAGGACCGCTTGAACCAAATCTTTTGAGAGTGTAGTAACTGATACATCTCCAGTTGATAAAGCAGTCTGGTTCTCCCGGTCTTTTATCTGTGTTCATATATACAATTTTATTTCCCTCTTGGATCACGTTTTGTATTTCTGATATAGTAATGGTACTATTCCATCGCCAGGGTTTCGTGAAAGGGGTTCGTTTCCAACGTTCACTTAATTTAGAGCCCACAGTACTCTGCCCTCCAACATAGGAAAATAACATACGGATGGGCACTGAGAGGGGGTTGTTCGTACCTAGCGATTCCCCCTCCCCCCTACCCCACCCCAGTGACGCCCTTGCTATATGTATATACTAGATATGTTGATTTATCGCTTTATCCGACCCCTTCTTTTCTACTAAGACGCTCTCCAGGAAAATACAGTCACCATACGCTGCATTCAAATGCAATTAGCCAAGAAACGTGGGAAGGGTCAGATATTCCAAGTGGTTAAATGTCTCCCTGCACATTACTCTATTTGTCAAAGAATCTCTGTCCTGTACTTTACTCTTCTCAAAAGTAGCGATGATAAGGGGAAAACCAGCCTGTTTGTCACTTTTTTCAAAATATGCAGGTGTGATAAACAGTTATCTCCCATTAATTATAGGCACTATATAGTGTATGCCATGTTGACATGATCATCCATCGCTGTGTTTACGGAAACTTGTTATTTTGAGAGTTTGTTCCAACCTCACTCTAGTATAATGTTCACACCCAAAAAGAGCACGAAAGTCGGCACAAGGCCGACAGTATGTGGATAATCATACTTATACAACCGTCTTAGGTAGGAGTTTCTGTTTCATTGACGTCAAGCTCAACCTCTTCCACACCGTGTCTATTTTTAGCATGTCGGACAAAAGCTTGCTTAAGTATGAACGTCTTTCCACAGATGGAATCCTTGGAGGTCGAATATGTACAGCTGTATGGCCTTAGCAAGTTGGAATGTATCCTCGTCATGTGCTTACCTAGATCCCCCGAGGCAGTGAACGCTCTTCCACAAACCTGACAAACGTGTGGTTTTTCTCCAGTATGTATTCTTTTGTGAATCTGTAACACCGAACTCACTGCGAACGATTTACCGCAAGTGCTGCATTTGTACGGTCGCACACCTGTGTGAGTCCTAAGATGAGCCAATAACGTTTGTTTTAACATAAACCTTTTGCCGCATGTAGTGCACAGATGTTCCTTTTGCCTTTCGGAATGGTGGATAATCCAGTGGTGTTTAAAGTTACCCGTCGTTGCGCCACACAAATGACACATTGTCTTCTCGATTTTACGATTAGGGTCATGAATCTTTACATGGTTAGTCAGATGTTTTTTTAACTGAAACGTCTTATCACAAACATTACACTTGAAATGTTTGACATCAGAATGGATATATGCGTGTGATGCCAACCCTTGCCGTGTTCCGAATTCCGAGGCACACTCCAGACATTTGTACTTCTTCTTCGTTCTACCGTGCGTCAAGAAATGGTGTTTACGGTCACAATTTCTGCCAAATTTCTTGCCGCAAACGCCACACGCGAATGGTTTATTACCAGAATGTATTAAGTGAATGTGTGTTCGCATAGAGTGTGACGAGCAGAGGACTTTTCCACATATGAAGCACTTGGTGTCTTTTAGATCATACCCGGGATGGTACACGTGTAAGGTACTGTAGGTCTTTCTCGTGATGATATTGGAGTGTGAAGTAGTTGGGGTCATTAAAGCGACTACTGATTTAATATCTTCTTGTCCAGAAGGTATGCCAATACCATAACTTTTAACATCACCACTGATCATTCCTTCATCGGAGGCCTTTGCTGTAGATATTTTGTCGTTTATATTATTAGTATCACCAATACCTGACTTTTCAGAGTGACCGTAGACCTGGTCTTTGTTTGGACACTCATTGGTGCTGACATTCGAGTCTAAACAAGGTTTAGACACATATAGGGCTTCTGGCATAACCGGCTTAGTTGTTTCTCTGTTCGGGGATGCACCGATATCACCATCCAGCATAGGCTCCATATGTGCCTGTACCTTTTTCTCCGAATGATTTTCCAGACCTGTTTGGTCCTGAGCTATTGTCTTTTCTTCAGAATTCGATGTCTTATCGTATAAAGAAGAGGCCGAGCTTGTGTGTACTGGTGCAAGAGCTGTTGTGGTGAACAACACTGTTCTTGAGAGTTGATCAGATTCACGAACGAGTGGAAAGGGCAAATTATATGGCAGCTCATTGGTCTGCACACGTGGTCTAGAGACAGGCTTGGTTGTAGTCAAAACACTCAAAGGTCCATCACTTTGCAGCTGGTCAGGGAAAAGAGAAGATTCCTTCGACACATTACAAGGCTGTTGTTCAGCGCCACTATCTATGATTAAGGCAGGATTTGTTGGTGTCGGAAAACGTTGGATCAACAGACAATTCTGTTGAGTTGGTGCAACAACCCTGTTCATGTGGCTAATCTTGATGTGACTTTGCAAAGAAGCATGGGTAACAAAGCTCTGGCCACATTTGATGCACTTGCACTTGAAAGATAACACATTGTAAACCGTTTGTGTTTTGATTACCACGCGACCTCCGACGGTGTTAAAACACAGAATATCCAGAGTGAAAAACTCCATGACCACTGACAACCAAGTTGGAATCCTGGAAAGATAAAGGAAGAGAAATGCCATAAAGAAGATGGAGAAAATTCATGCAGGACAAATGACTTGGTCTATAGTTCTATTGTTTTTCGGCATCCCAAATTATTCTGGCTTGAGTGTCGCGTCTTGGCATTCCTATCATTTTTACTTCCAAACATGCCGAATATCTCTAACATAAATTGATGCGTTCATCACAGCCATGATGTATGTTCACTCCAGTTGAAACTTGAAAGCGAATATAGCGAAACCAGAACATATTTCTGAGTGTAAATCATGGTTCATACAGCAACAGCAAAATACAATTCGACTCTCTATACATTCATTTGTCACTATACAGTATATTATTCTCATGCTTGTAGCGTTAAGTGGGTAAGTTAAGAGGATACGTAAAATATGTACACTTCAAAATACTTCAATATATTAGTATATACCACAATACAATAGCTTTAACCTATCGTAGGATAAACTTTCAACGACAGGAGAACCATGCAATAGAATGGCAAGTATTACCCCGTTATTTTCTTTCAACATGCCAGAGAACAATGAATTATTTCTAGAGCTAGTAGATCCCACTTGCTGAAGTCCAGCGTTAGACAAGATCTGGATGATGGTAATATACGGATTATAAAGTACATACTACATGTACTATAAGCATCATCTAATTAAAAAGTTTCCCAACAGAATTTGTAAAGTTAAGCACCTCTGATTAATGGGGCCAAACTAATTCCCCTTTTAATATACTGGTGTAACATATCCATTAACCCGTTCCTTTGGGTAATGGATACTGGATAAAAATAGAAGGGACAAAGGTCCGCTTTTCAAAAGTTTGTTACCAGTATACAATCCAATCCACTGCTTATATCATATTTGAGTTCCTTAATAATATTATTTGAAATCCTTCATCAGTCATTAAAAGTTGATGCAGGTTCTCGGTTTAGTATGTATGTAACGACTTTAGATATGTATTGGATTCACTATTGTTTGGCGACCTCATGTAACGAATCCAGTTAATACATCAACATGTTTCTGATTTGTTTTATACATATTTGTGTTCATGCAACATGTTTCATAACGTTCTCGGACCATTGTCTAATAAAGATTGTCTGGTTTACTGATACTTTGTGCTCTATGTTCATTATTGTTCTATATATACTGGAGTCCCATACACCGCGAGTAACACATCAGGTGTACGCATGAGCAGAAATCAAGTCGCTGAAGTTTAGTATTTGAATCGGTCATGATGATTGACATCACATGTCCTCAAACCGGAAGTAGGTTCCAGTAGTATGAGGACGGGGGATGTTTTGTTACCAGGGCCTGTAGAGCTGAATTCAGCGAACAAGTGTTTGTTACTCAGTTGGTATTGCTACTAGTTCAACAAGCTGAACCCTACTGACATTTAATTTTGTGATATTGATTATGTAGGGTTCAGCCGTTGAACCGAAATTTCCTATCGCAAAATTTTTGCCTCCCGACCTGGGTAACAGCGGGTGTATTTGCGCTCATAAAAATCCATAGTACCTGCCGCTTTGTGCTCGTTTGGATAGATTACATATTTGCCTACTTCTCTGGCCATTTATTTCCTCTGTTCAGCTCCTTTCGTTTCCATAAACGACAAAAGAAAAAAATACCATCACTGACGAACTTCCAAACACGAAATCCGCCGCCATTTTCGAACACGCTCACGTGACCCTGATTCTCTCACGTGAGGTTATCCTAAATTCAGGATTACAAAAGTCGGAAAAACTGAATCCGCTCAGTCGACCCAGTCGCTTAGAGAGATGAAAAACCCCATGAATTACCTTTTTCAGTATGTGCCTTCTATTATGCTTGATATCGATAGTTACAATTTTACATTTAAATGCAGATAATGTGACAGCCTTATGAATGAGCCGTTTCCGACCTTCCTGTCGACAATCCCGAATTTACAAATGAGTCTCGTGCCACCATAGTGACATTTCAAAATGGCGGCGGATTTCGTTTTTGGAAGATCGTTCGCGATGATATTTTTTTCTTTTGCCGTTTATGGAAATGAAAGGAGGTAGACAGAGAAAATAAATGGCCAGGGCAGTAGGCAAATATGTATTCTATCCAAACGAGCACAAAGCGGCAGGTATTATCGATTTTTATGAGCGCAAATACACCCGCTGTTACCCAGTCGGGAGGCAAAAATTTTGCGATAGGAAATTTCGGTTCAACGGCTGAACCCTACATAATCAATATCACAAAATTAAATATCAGTAGGGTTCAGCTTGTTGAACTAGTATTGCTACTAGCTTTAATTTATCAGTAGAAGTTGAACTAGCTTTAATTTATCAGTAGAAGTTGAACGATATGTGAATTTATCAGTAGAAGTTGAACGATATGTGAATTTATTGAGATTCGCGTGTGTAAGTGGTTTGCGGTTACAATTGGCAGCGTCATATCGCGCGAGACATAGGGGTAAAATTTGTGTCTTTCGCGGTAAAATGTGAAAACCTTGCTGACTAATCAGCGCGTATCTTTAACAGTGAAACCAACAAATTGTCATCTGAAGTGTCTTGAACTGAGGTCAACCCGGAAATGATCTACGATCAAGTGAAAAGAAGAGGAAATGTGCATAACGCCTGCAAAACACGATAAAACAAACGCTTTACCTGTCCAAGTGTTCCAAACTCATGAACTTGATTTGGAGGACATGTGTCTGTTGCTAACTAGAACGATATCAAAATAATTAAGCTTGTGTCGGGCCCACAAAACTACCTTGATGTATAACAACACCCCCTCCCCTCCCACAAGCACAAATCAATGGCAATGTCCTTTGATACTCACGTGAACAGTCAAATGAATTCTGGAATTCGTTGTTGTTGTTGGTTCTCAATTCACATCAAATCAGCGGACGCGCCACAACAGCATTATTATCAACCATAAGCTACATGGGAACCCGAAGCGGAACGGACTATAGCAAGAAAACGGCCCGTTCAGAAGACGTCTTGAAAAGTTTATTGAACATTCTCCAAATACTATTTCGAGAGCGGATAATGTGCTTATTGTTGTTTTTGTCTGTGGATCAGGTAACGTATAACTGTTTTCCACATTTCTACTTTTTATTTATTAAATTGTCAACTCTTCTCACAGGGAGAGTCTGGCGTTAGTTGACAGTTTCTTCCGCCAAATTTCGGTCTTGTTAATTCTACGTGTATATAGCCTGTTTTTATTTGGTTTGTTTATTGCCACATAGGTATTTGGTGAATATGATATGCGACTAATGTATATAATCAGTAGGGTTTTCGTTTTATTGCTTTGTTGAACAAGGTCTTACTTTTTTTTCCATTGCAAGTTCATGTTCAACTCGAAATGCCAAGGCTAGGCGTGGGACAAGCTGACGTTTGCTTTCACCTGTTATGATCACGCCACTGTCTGTCTGTAATTGTTTTTTTGTTATTTGTCATGTAAACCTGTGTGTCCCTCTTCGTGTACCGTTATGTTAAGTAACATCTGGAACTCCACCTTTTGTAAAAAGATAATTTGTGTTGTAGATGAATTATCAGTGACATAACTATTCTCTCTATGAACGTCAGGGGATTACATTCTGAACGCAAAAAAACGCGTTGACATGTTTCACTGGCTGAGGAGGAAGAATTGTTCTATTATCTGTCTTCAAGAGACTCATGGCTGCAAGGAAACCGAAGAAACATGGGACAAGGATTGGGGGGCGCGGGGCGGGGAATATATTTCTTTTTACCGCCATGGGACATCCAATAGTACAGGAGTTGCCATCTTGTTCAGAGACAATATTGACGTCACCTTTGAAAACTCGAACGTCGATGAAAATGGTAGATTTATTGTTCGTGACATAACATTACAAGATACCAAACTTACTATCGCTAGTGTATATGGGCCCAATGTCGACGACCCCAAATTCTATTCGCATTTCTTCTAAATAATAAAAGATATGGGGAATAAAACAATAATCATAAATGGGGATTGGAATTTAGTCCAAGATTTTACTCTGGACACGTACAACTATGTTCGTATTAATATTAGATACAAAAAATCAACTCGATCTCGTAGATATCTGGAGAGAACAAAACTCGTTGTCCCGCCGTTATACTTGGCGACAAAATACAAGATCGGGAATAAAGAAAAGTCGACTTGATTATTTTCTTGTATCCAACGATAGTTATATCCAGGGCGCACGAGCAGACATCGGTATCTCTTATAGGTAAGATCATTCTTGCATCAAACTTAAAAACTGTTTCGCACGTCGCAAGCGAGGACCTGGGTACTGGAAATTTAATACCACCCTACTCGGTGATCCAAGTTATATAAAATTAGTGAAGAACACCATTGAAGGCTCTCTAGCACATGTTATGAGTATGGTGATATAAACGATTTGGAAAATGTCCATCTTAATATTGATGACCAAAGCTTTTTCGAATTTCTAAAAACGCAAATCAGAAGCGTAACCATCCCGTTCTCAGTTGCCAAAAAGAAAGAAAATATCAAAAAGAAAAGGAAATTGTTAAAAAAGAAAAATTTATATGTCTCGCGTCGAATGACTCTATATATGAAATAAAGGAAAAGTTGGACAATTTAAAAAAGGACCTAGAAGACACCAGGCCCTGGAAGGTGGAAGGGACGATAGTCCGGTCCAAAGCAAATATTATTGGTTATAGCGAGAAAAACTCGTCTGATTTTTCTTCATCAGAAAGGAGAAACTACATCGTGAAAACAATATCAGAATTAGAAACAGAGACGGGAACTGTTGATACTTTAGAAGATATTTTAAGAGAACTCAAATCTTTTTATAATAAACTGTACTCCGCACGTGTTACCCACACATGCTTCGACCCTGCGACAAATAAAAACACAACATCAGTCGATTTGGTTTTCAAGTTCAGGCCTGGGCGACGGCACAACAATTGGTCTTTATTGCTAAACAATTTTAATGAACTGATATGGAATGCAACAATTTGAACTTGTATGTAATACAAATGGGAAAATAAACTGCACCAACTTTATAAGATGTTCTCTCTATACTACTAGTTCATTTTATGCATACTATGTGACTCGGCATTTTGCATGGTTTTGACAATATTGGCAAATAATCCAACATATAATTCAGTTATATGTGCTACCCTTCTAGTGATTTCAACGATTTCCCAATATTGCATGGAGTTTGAGACTCCGTTATTGCCGCTTGCATACATATTGCATTAACGTCATTTTTATGCAACAAATGACCGTAACATCCAATTAAACTATTGTTTTCCCTCTCATGTATTATCGTTAATAGTTTCCAACATCATTTATTCTATTTCACGTCGTAGTTTACACATTTCGACAACAAACGAAAACTGGGTACCACATAGCGCGGTTTACATGCAACGCACGTGACAAAACTAGTTTCAAGTAATCTGACAAATACACTAATTTGAACTCATTAATTTCCAAGAACGATCACTCGGCAATGTCTGTTGACACTTTATCTCTGTAGTCTCTAAGAAAATATAATGTTATATAGTCCATACCTGCGACAAATAAAAACACAACATCAGTCGATTTGGTTTTCAAGTTCAGGCCTGGGCGACGGCACAACAATTGGTGACGTCACAGACAGCTATACTCCGTCGCAGGGACGTTTCATAAGACTACATCACTGCCGTATGTGTGGGTCTCACATTCTCCCCTGGACAAAAATGTCGTCCGCGACATTTATGGTCTTTGCTAACCATTTACTAGATGCCCTACCACACATACTCTAAAAGTTCATATTGGATTCTATGAAAGATTATTACAGTCCAACAGTCATGTTCTGTTATTCTAGTCATATTCACTGTGACACAGCCACAGGAATACACATGTTCACGGTTGATGACAACTGTGGAAGTTCGCAAGTCCAAATTAGGAGGTTGTTCACAAAGATAACATTCCTTCGGCATCAACGGTCAGCCATAATCGCGAATCACTGGATACTCCTACTCCAGAGTCACGATCGAACTTTAGGTCACTTGAGGTTGATCAGACCACGGTGAACACTTAAGTCCTTGGGATATTTCCCCTATTAAAATGGAATGTTAGCGAACTGCTTTTCAGCGATCGGACCACAATATCCACACAAGAATGAATACAGGAACTCCTTATTCACAAATGCACATTTTGAATCCTGTAAAATGGCGATTTTCACTGATCACACAAACATAATCGATCCTGGTGGAATGCCCATGCCACCAGAATTCACAGGCATCCATGGAGCACACATCTCTGGTGGGCATGCCATCCACATAACGGGTACTGGTTGTAACATATTCACATTCGTACCTCGACGAAAAACAGGCTGTCCAAGCGACTCGTATGTCAATGTTCTCGGTGGTTGTCTTGACCGATGGGGTCGAGTTGGTTGTTCAGGAGGTGACAGTACAGATCCCTCACCACAAGGCGATGACAAAGACGAGCCATCCTGTTCACTAGGCCGAACATTTTCCTGGACTGGACACGTAGAACGATGATCCTGTGCCTGTGGAACACGCGGTCGCGGAGTGAAATCTCGCACTGTCGGGTCAAGGCCCGGGGCACAAAGCCTTGTCGATCTTTCAGGTTGGCTCCGAGGTGGGAAATCGTCGTCGTCTTCGTCAGAAGATACATCTTCGTCTGACACCCGAGTAGACTGACGTGTCACAGGAGCAGATTTGGGCGGGTTCCTCGCACGTTGCTGTAGATTCGCTGGGTTGGTTTCCTCAGACAAACACTCACATGGCAGTAGTAAGTTGCGATGAAGGACTCTGGTCCTCCCAAGACCACATTCCGGCTTGACAAGATAAACTGGAGTATCAGCTCCCATACGTTTCACCACCACATGTATCTGGTCTTCCCAGTGTGACCGAAGCTTACCAGGGCCACCTCTAGGAGTCAAATTGCGGACTAACACACGATCTCCTGGATGCAGGGCGCCTGCATGGGCTCGTTTGTCGTAGCTTTTCTTACCACGACTAGAAGCTTTTCCAGAGTTCTCTGACGCGATTTTGTAAGCTTCCTCCATTTCCGCCTTCCACCGCTCAGCGTACGCCTGGAGAGTAACTTCTTGACCGTCCGATTTCAAATTGAAAGCCAGGTCAATCGGCAGTTTCGGGGAGCGACCAAACAGAAGATAAAAAGGCGAGAAACCTGTTGATTCGTGTTTGGTACAATTGTAAGCATGCACCACCTTGTTCAAGGATTCATGCCACCTTGATTTCTGTTTCTCTGGCAGTGTTCTAAGCATTCCGAGAAGAGTAGAATTGAACTTTTCCACTTGCCCATTCCCCTGGGGATGGTAAGGTGTCGTCCTCGAACGCGTCATTCCTGATAGCTTTTCTAACTGACGAAACAAAGTGTTCTCAAACTCGGCTCCCTGGTCATGATGAATACGCTCCGGGAAACCAAAGCGTGGAATGAAATCACTGAAAATCTTATCCGCTGCAGCTTTTGCGGATTTGTTCCGTGTTGGATAAGCCTGCGAGAAGCGCGTAAAATGGTCGACTATACACAAGATGTATTCATAACCCCCGCTACTCCTCTCAAGATGAAGATAGTCGATGGAAATCAGCTCAAAGGGTGATGACGTTTTGATGTTCTGCATGGGAGCCTTTGCTGGTACATGGGGCCTCTTCTGCTTGACACAGCTACAGAGTTTCGTGATGTGATGCTCAATGTACCGCTGCATACGTGGCCAATAAAACCGTTCCCTGGCCAGCGAAAACACACGCTCACTACCCAAATGACCCATGTCTTCATGGAGCTGGTGAAGCACAAGACGACGATATTTCTTAGGTAGCACAAGTTGGTTGATCTTGTTGATTTTGCGACGAAGTATTCCATCCTCCCCAATCTCGAGTTTGTTCCACTGATGAAACAATGTTCGGGCTTCACAGTGCTCTTTTGAAGCACCCGGGGATGGTTTCTGGCCAACAAGTTTTGCTTTCAGCACAAGGCCAATGGCTGGATCCTCTTCCTGAGCAGCTTTCATCTGCATTGTACTGACTTCCGACATAACACTGACGTCTTCTGCTTCATGCACAGACTCAATATTTGTCGACAAAGATGCGATCCAGGGAATGTGATCCTGCTCTTGGATGCGCGACACCTGCACCACTGCAGATATGACCTCGGACTGCACTTCTTCGGTACACATGTCCATATAATCTTCCATCTGCAAAGGACTACGTGATAAAGTATCTGCGTCTGCATTCGCTTTTCCGGGCCGGTATTTGATGTCGAAGTGATAGTCTGCTAGTTCAGCGACCCATCGATGTCCAGTGGCTGTCAGCTTTGCTGAGGTAAGTATATATGTCAACGGGTTGTTGTCTGTATAGACACGGAAACCAGGTGAGTGGTATAAGATATCGCGGAATTTATCCGTGATTGCCCACTTTAGGGCAAGAAACTCTAGTTTACCAGAATGAAGATGATATTTCTGTTCCGCTGCTGACAAAGTTCTTGAGCCATATCCCACAACCCTTAGCCGATCAGCCTGTCGCTGGTACAACACTGCTCCCAGACCTGCCTCCGAAGCATCAGTATGTAAAATGAATGTTTTGCTGAAGTCCGGGTAGGCCATTATGGGGGGACTAACAAGACAATCCAATAGCCCCTCAAGTATCTCCTGATGGTTCGGTGTCCATGTGACCTTTTGTCCCGATGGTACCTGCCCAGTTCGCCGTTTGCCATCCTTGATGTTCTTATTGTTTCGACCTTCTGGTGGACCCTTCAGCAGTTCATACAAGGGTTTTGCCCTTCTGGAAAAGTCCTGTATGTACTTCCGATAATACCCCAATAGTCCGAGTACTTTTCGAACTTCACCGACAGTCTTTGGCGTTTTCGTCTTTAATGCTACTACAGCTTCTGTATCTGCTGGGTCCATGCGGTAACCATCCCTCGATACTATCATGCCAAGGTATCTTACCTCTCGACGGAACAAGTCGCACTTTTTAGCTTTCAGTTTGGCACCACACTCCTTCACGCGCTTCAGCACTCGGCGCACATGCTCGACATGTTCCTCGAAGGATTTGCTGTATATCAGGATGTCGTCGATGTAGGGCATACATATTTTATCTCTGTCATCACCAAGGCACTCCTCCATGCAACGTTGAAATGCTGCCGGGGCGTTCATGAGGCCAAACGGGACCCTGACCCATTGGTAAAGTCCCCAGGGGGTCACGAAGGCAGTAAGTGGACGACTGTTTGGTGCCATGAAACCCTGATGGTAGGCCCTCCCCTGGTCAAGAGTTGAAAACCATGAACATCCACCGAGATTTTGCAGAACATCCTGGATCCTTGGAATAGGTTGACGGTTAGGGGTAGTTTTCTTGTTTAGCTCCCTGTAGTCGATACACAATCGAAGGCCACCGTCCTTCTTCCGCACACATACCATAGGTGAGGCATAAGGCGATGAAGACTTCACGATCCATTCCCTGTTCAGCAGATCCTGTATGTACTCCTTAACTTCATCATACATTGGGCGAGGTATCGACACATAGGATTTATTCACAGGCTTGTCATCAGTCAGCTCGATGTCTAGTTCCAAATTTCTTATCAAACCAATGTCCTGTTCATTCCGAGCAAAAGCACCCGATTCTTCTCTCAGCATGTTTTCGACGATATTCTTCTCTGCCCTTGTCATGTCCTTCAAGTCTACTTCTGGCAACCACAAATCACTGGATTCAGTATGATTGGTGGCCTTGGGTTGGGCTTGGTGATACCGAGCTGTTTCAGAAGCAACCTTGGCCGGATCCTCAACACGTTTGACATCCATAGGTATAATCGACCTCACCAGTTGCAAGCGTCCCAAGACCGTACGACCGCCAAGGACAATGTCAGAATTTGTGTTATTAGCCAAAGGAATTGACACCTTACTCACATTTCCCCTGGGCAACTTCACCAATGTCTCTTGGATCCCAAGTCCGTTTGTCCATGTCGACTCTTGCTCAGGCTCAAAGAACGCATCAAGTGGTTCCTCTACAGGTCCAGGACGAACAATACACTTCGCCACTACAACCTCACCAGGCGCAATCTTGAGGCTACGTTTTGGGGTACGTATCACACAAAAATCATCAGGGTCATTCTCGTGAATGAAATTTCCAAGCGGCTTGATGTTTTGCACCTTCACACCTGGAAAGGTGTGTGATATCACTGGTCTGGTATCTGAACTCGAACCAGTCTCCTGACGAACAAGTTCCTCGATCACATTGTATCCGATAATGGGATTGAATGCATTATCAGTTGCCACCAGCATAGGCACAAACAAGGGTTTTGTCAGTCCACACCCCTTGTCAAGCTGGATGGACACTTCTACAAATCCATCATATGGGATCTTGGTTCCGTTTGCTGCAAACAGCTCCAATTCTGGTTCACCTAGAAGAGAGTCAATCCCTTTGATTTCATGTCCCGGAAGATGCTCACTTACCCAATATCTGGAAATGATGGACACCTGTGCACCTGTGTCCCACAATGCATCAACCTCTTTCCCATTAAGGATCACCCTCACAGTACATCTTTTCCCCACTAGCTTTATTAATTTAGAATGTGCTTTCGGGGTCAGATGACTGGTAGATGACTTTGTAGTGTTAACATTGATAAAGTTCACATGAGATTGGGACTGAACAGTTTCTTCGGCTACACCCTGTCCCATGGTTGCAGCCGACGCTCGTTTCCCAAACTGGTCTGCTTTTGCAGACATCCCGCTCTCCAATGTTCCGCTGAACCACACGAATAACAATGTCGACACTCATTGCCCTTTCCAGTCTTCCTACATGTAGCACATCCCCTCGGTTGCTGTGATGGTCTGTTGTATCTCACAGAACGCTTCTCCATGTTTGGCTCTGGACTCTGCGCAGAACAAACCATCTCTTTTATCTGAGCAATGTCATCTCTTAATTCATCAATTTCATCCATTAACCGACCTTTGACTGGTGTTTTGATTTTGCCCCTTTTGACCTGATCATGTGCTGATTCTATTTTCTCAACCTCACCATTGCCACTTGGTGAGACAGAACTCACTTTCACTTTCGGTTTTCCCATCTTTTTTTGTCTCTCTGTCTCAAATGACATTGCCCTGCTCACCTCGGCAAGGAGAACTTCATCTTTAACCTCAATATCCCGTAAGAACGGTGAAAGGTGGACACGCACAACATCATTTTGCAGACCTGTTTCAAAGGCATGCAAAAACATTTGTTGAACCAATCTCGGATCATAGTTGATGTCAGACTCAGATTCCTGTGACGCGAATCCAACCCTTTGTCTCATGTCCATAGCTCTCACAAGGAAGTTGGAAGCCGTTTCCTTCTGAGTTTGTGCAATATGGGATAGTTCACTATATAACTCAGTGGTGGATTTTTCATGGAAATGATGACGAAGTTTCTGTCGTAGTACAGGTAGCGTTCTGTCCTTGTTCAATGTGAGATAACTTCTCAGGCAATGTCCTGGAGTAACTGCGCGTATCACAGCGTGGTAAATCTCATGATCAGTATAGCCTTTTTCTGCAGCTGCGTCTATTTGGTGAATCAAACTCAAGAAAGTCAGCTTATCTTTTTGCCCAGGATCTGCAATTTGACCAGAGATTTTCAGTTCACGTCTCCAGGAAACTGAACAATCATGGTTATGATGCTCATCCAATACATGTCTTGGCCGGTTATGACTCTCGATTGACTCGGCCTGAACCACATCACCATTGTGTAAGTCTTGTTCTCCGCCAGTCAGATGGGTCAGTAAACTCCTATAAACTGCCAGTCCATGATCATCTAATGTTGTGACGGCATCACTCTCCAGATAAGTTACAAGTCCTTTTATCAACAATTGTCTCGTTTTTTCTGCCAACTGTGCATCTTCTAGTTCCAGAAATGTATACAGTTCTCTTAGGTCAGTAGATGGTTGTTGATAAAGAAGTCCAATGACTTCCAACTGTAGATTTTCCATTGGGTTCGCCATATCGGGATTACTCTGCGATTGTTCACACTATCAACAAAGTTCACAACTCTTACTTCAGTAAGCAGCTTGTCAATGTTTCAGCTGAATCACTTCCAGATTAACCCGATCCTGGTCAAGCTCGCCAGATTTGTTACCCACACATGCTTCGACCCTGCGACAAATAAAAACACAACATCAGTCGATTTGGTTTTCAAGTTCAGGCCTGGGCGACGGCACAACAATTGGTCTTTATTGCTAAACAATTTTAATGAACTGATATGGAATGCAACAATTTGAACTTGTATGTAATACAAATGGGAAAATAAACTGCACCAACTTTATAAGATGTTCTCTCTATACTACTAGTTCATTTTATGCATACTATGTGACTCGGCATTTTGCATGGTTTTGACAATATTGGCAAATAATCCAACATATAATTCAGTTATATGTGCTACCCTTCTAGTGATTTCAACGATTTCCCAATATTGCATGGAGTTTGAGACTCCGTTATTGCCGCTTGCATACATATTGCATTAACGTCATTTTTATGCAACAAATGACCGTAACATCCAATTAAACTATTGTTTTCCCTCTCATGTATTATCGTTAATAGTTTCCAACATCATTTATTCTATTTCACGTCGTAGTTTACACATTTCGACAACAAACGAAAACTGGGTACCACATAGCGCGGTTTACATGCAACGCACGTGACAAAACTAGTTTCAAGTAATCTGACAAATACACTAATTTGAACTCATTAATTTCCAAGAACGATCACTCGGCAATGTCTGTTGACACTTTATCTCTGTAGTCTCTAAGAAAATATAATGTTATATAGTCCATACCTGCGACAAATAAAAACACAACATCAGTCGATTTGGTTTTCAAGTTCAGGCCTGGGCGACGGCACAACAATTGGTGACGTCACAGACAGCTATACTCCGTCGCAGGGACGTTTCATAAGACTACATCACTGCCGTATGTGTGGGTCTCACACACGAGATGAATCAAATAATGCTGATGATAATCTCTTTCTAAACCACTCTATCAAACTATCAGATGAAGAGCAACATTCATGTGAAGGGAGACTCACTTTAAATGAACTAACTAACGCAACGAAAAACATGAAAATTGGAAAATCTCCCGGATCAGATGGCTTCCTGATAGAATTTTATAGATGTTTTTGAGACGAACTCGGGGTATTTCTTTTACGCTCAGCAAATCAATCATTTGAAACGGGAATATTATCGTCGTTTCAGCAGCAGAGCTACATATCATGCCTACCAAAGGAAGGTAAAAATAGAAAATTTATAAAAAAAAACTGGCGCCCAATATCACTATTAAATATAGATTACAAAATTATATCAACTTGTATAGCTGAAAGAATACGGGAAGTTTTACCATCAATAATTGACGAAACACAAAAGGGGTGCATGAAGGGAAGGTACATCGGGGAAATAGCTAGACTTTTATTTGATCTTATAAATCATACTGAGGAAAACAGTATTCCAGGTCTACTCTTCTTGATCGATTTTGAAAAGGCCTTTGACTCTGTGTCTTGGAACTATATAGAAAGATGCCTTTTATCGTTTAATTTCGGGAATAATATAATACAGTGGATCAAGACATTCCAAAATGGTAGCAAAAGCTGTGTTGTAAATAATGGGTATATCTCTGAATTTTTCAATTTGAAAAGGGGTTGTCGATATCTCCATATATTTTTGTCCTTGTTGCGGAGACACTTGCTATCGCCGTTAAACAGGACAAAAATATTAAAGGAATAACAATAGAAAACACAGAAATAAAAATTCAGCAATATGCTGATGATACTACTATGATTCTCGACGGCTTGAGGGAATCTCTTGAAGCAGCCATGGGTCTCTTGAATAAGTTCTCTTCTTCATCTGGATTATATCTCAACATAGATAAGTCAATCGTAGTGTGGATAGGCCAGAAAAAAGGCAGTACTGTCAAACTATGTCCTCATTACAGGATAAACTGGGATCCAGGAGGATTTAAGCTACTTGGTATCTGGTTTTACCCCAACATGAATGATACTGTTGAAAGAAATTATAACGAGAAAATGATCTCTATCAAGAAAGTTTTAGGAAGCTGGTTCAGAAGAAATTTGACCCCTATAGGCAAAATTACAGTTATTAAAACACATGTTCTTCCGCTTATAGAACACCTATTTTCAGTCCTACCAAACCCTGATACAACTTTTATATCAAATTTAGAAAAAAGCCCTTTCCAGTTCATATGGAACGGTAAGCAAGACAAATAAACGAAAAACAATCATTATGTCCAAAACAAAAGGTGGATTGGCTATGATAAATTTTCCAAGCCTTTACATCATATCTGAAGGTGAAGTGGGTAAAGAGACTAGTGGAGGACGACGGCATTTTTGGGATATTGGTAAAAACCATATTGCAGCCTGCTGGTCATGATGTTTGGTGTCTAGATTCTGCAAGCATATATGCAGTACAAAAAAAAAAAAAAAAAACCCGTTCTGGTGTGACACACTCAGATCATGGGCAGAATGTGTGAAATATTGTGAAGCAACAGACAAAAACTACAACAATCTTCTATTTGACCTTGTTCCTTTATCAGAGTGGAGTGATATACGCCGCTGGGTAGATGTGGGTGCATCCTATATCTTCTAAATGAGGATGGTACGGTACACGTTTTTTTTAAATTCAATGAAATTCAGACAAAATTTGGAATCAAACCTATCTATTTCATCCCTACATTGTGCTATAATTCATAATATATCGAATAAGAAAAAGTACAAATATAAAAAACGGTACTTTTATTAAAAATATTACGAATCAACGAGAAGTATACAGCCGATTAAGGAATCAAACGTGCTTAAACTCTATTTACTGTATACTTATAAAAAAGATTGAAATCAAACCGCAACGAAATCAAGAGAAATGGGAAGATGAACTAAATTCAAAAGAACTACCATGGACTTCAATATACAGCTGCATTTGTAGCACCTCGATGGATACCACCCAACAATGTTTTCAATACCAGATCATTCACAGAATACTTGTAACAAATTCTCTTTTAAAATTATGGGGTAAAACCGATACCGATATGTGTACCTTCTGTAACCAAGAGAAAGAAAGTATCCTGCATTTGTTTTAGGAATGTATTTATTTGAAAGCAATTTGGAGCAATCTTCACACATGGTCAAATAAAGTAGAAATTCAAATGGAGAAGCCCTCGGGATCCCAAGTAATCCTGGGTAATACAGGTTCTGTTCTTAACGATCACCTGCTGTTACTCGGTAAACAATTTATATACAGATGTAGATACTACAATTTGAAGCCTGCTTTCGATGGTTTAAGGGACACTGTGATCAGAACCAGAGATATTGAGAGGTATGAATAATAGACTTAATAAATCTTTTTCTTTTATTTTTATCACTTCGGTGGAGATAGCCTACCGAAAAAAGTTGTTTCTCCCAAAATTAGATTATTTGTGATTGTGAATGTAGCGGCACGTGTGTGTGTGTGTTTTGTGTGTGTGTTTTGTCCTGTTTGTGTCAGCATGAAAAATGTTCTAGTTAAACCTGTCTATGTATATATATGTGTTTGTCTGGCTCTGGAACAGAGAACCCATACGAAGATGTGTATTGCGAAATCCTAAACCCCTCGACCATGTGGCGTGTAAGGATACATGTATGTAAAATCGTGGTCGTTGTAAATAAATGCCCAGTGGCCTGTTCCAGGGCTAAAAAAAAAAAAAATCGAGAGCGGATCTTCGGGTGGAGTGAAGGGGGAGGGGGCTTAAAATGGTATCTAAAATAAACGAGCAGACCATTATCGATTCATGTGGTTTGCAAGCGTACCATTTAAGTTGTAGTTTCAATATGTATTGAAATCAGACTTTATTGCTGTGAGCTTATCACGTGTCATGGTGTGTTATAGGCCTGATTGTATGGCAGGCATAAGGTGTGGTATTTTTCGATATCGATGCGTACTTTTCGCGGTGAAACAAAATTGAAAATAGAACCATAAATCTACAGACATTATGTTCAGATTTATTTCCGGGAAACGCTTGCTTAGAACGCATCTCCGGTGATCTGGGACCCTGGCGCTTCTGGACCCTCGCTTGTTGGGCGGTGAGGATTCACTTATGTAACGAAAGTGCAGAAATGCAAGCGACCCCTCGGGTTCCCTTTTAATAAATCACAGCTGATGGATGGCATGTGACTATGATTGAAAACGAAAGTCACATTGTGTTTACATGTGCGGTTCACTTACCTGATGGAATTCAACGCTGTAATTTTCCTAGAATGAGCTACAATGATCCAGGAGACAGTCAATGCCTCGAAATCCCGGTGAAATTACCTCAAACGATCAGTTGAGACGGCGAAAGGGACCCTGGGGAAGCTCGCTTGCTTCGTTGTTGATGACGTCAGCCAGGAAGGCGGAAGTGTTGGATATGCAAATGTAGGACAGTGAACCTTGAGGTCATCGTGTAAATTAACTAGAGAGAGTTGGAGGCTGAGATTTACCAGTTACGTCCGTTATGAATTATGGTTTGTTCCTCCATAGCCATATTTTCCCAGCGAAGTCCAGATAAACTGACCGGGGAGTGCTGTAAAATGACATAAAAGAGGGCGCTGGCATCGTCGAATTCTGTTTCTACCTTTATCCGCAGAAGAGAGGTAGGCCTATATAAGACACGCTCCCGCCAAAACGAGGCAGTCTACCAGAAATCTCGAGGTCTTTCTTTCCATCCTCCTCGATACAGACAAGGTGACAGGTTGAATCGAACTCCCTCGTTGGCCAAGATCAGTGCACGAGTGCGTTCACGGTAGCCTGACAGTTTGTCTTGTGGACCTTGCGCACTCTCTTGTGGATCTGAAACGGCGCACGACGATACCGGCCGAGATGGGGACATAGGCGTGGCCGACAACGACCATACGATAACCGAGACTGGACACCAAGATACTGGATATGCGGTAAAAATGACCATTATCGAGCGAATTGCCCCGAAGGCCGTAGACGAGATAGTTCCCGACCGCTGGATCCACCGAAAACGTCTTTGGCGGCACCCACGTTTCAGCCCCGACTGATGTGACATATCGCATCGCTGACGAGGCTGGTGGCCTCCATGTAATCCATCATGATCTTTTAAAGCCCTTCTATCCCAGAGAGGCGTCGGATAGCGAGACCACTGAGTCTACAGAGAATGATGGTGATGTCGAGTCTGAGAACGACTCGGAGCCCGCGACCGTCTTTCCATATCCGGTGGAGCATCCAGCCGCTGTGAGATCCCCAGCACCTCGGCAGACGAGAAGTGAACGGAGAACCCGGCGTCCTTGGAAATTGACAGATTACGAGGTTGGATTACTGCCTGATTCCCCTGTTGAAGTCGAGTCGCCTTTTCTGGAAGAGCAGATGGGCTTGCCGGACACGTGGAGTCTTCTACGGACAACTCGCAGACGTCGTATCCAGCGACCGGGGCGCTTTAATGACTACGTTTTAGCCTGCCAGTGGACAGGAGATGCACGACCGTACGGTCTGAGAAATACGGTTGATGCCCGTGATCGTCGAGAAATGACCTGTGGTGCAGGGCCGACCCCCAAGTACTCCTGTGGGCGAGAAACACAGGCTGGCCGACCCCGATGCTTCACTGCCTCATATGCATGATGAAGAGACTCCAGCAAGAGACAGCTGTGGCCTGCTGTGGACCTGATGTCCATTCCACCTGACAACGACTTGGCCAGGAAGTGAAGAGGACCGTCGCCCTGTAATCTTTTTTGTATATATGCTGTATATATGTTCTGTTCTGCACACCTGTGCTGCTGGTAGCGTGACGATAGCCATGACGAGGGCGTCATGTTCTTCGAAGGCGGGGGTGGTGTAACGAAAGTGCAAAAATGCAAGCGACCCTTTGGGCTCCCCTTTAATAAATCACAGCTGATGTATGACATGTGACTATGATTGAAAACGAAAGTCACATTGTGTTTACGTGTGCGGTTCACTTACCTGATGGGATTCAACGCTGTAATTTTCCTAGAATGAGCTACAATGATCCAGGAGACAGGCAATGCCTCGAAATCCTGGTGAAATTACCTCAAACGATCAGTTGAGACGGCAAAAGGGACCATGGTAAAGCTCGCTTGCTTCGTTGTTGATGACGTCAGCCAGGAAGGCGGAAGTGTTGGAGCGATATGCAAATGTAGGACAGTGAACTTTGAGGTCGTCGTGTAAATTAACCAGAGAGAGTTGGAGGCTGAGATTTACCAGTTAAGTCTGTTAAGAATTATGGTTTGTTCCTCCATAGCCATATTTTCCCAGCGAAGTCCAGATAAACTGACCGGGGAGTGCTGTAAAATGACATAAAAGAGGGCGCTGGCATCGTCGAATTCTGTTCCCACCTTTATACGCAGAAGAGCGGTAGGCCTATATAAGGCACGCTCCCGCTAAAACGAGGCAGTCTATCAGAAATGTCGAGGTCTTTCTTTCCAATCTCCTTAATCCAGACAAGGTGACAGGTTGAATCGAACTCCCTCGTTAGCCAAGATCAGTGCACGAGTGCGTTCACGGTAGCCCGACAGTTTGTTTTGTGGACCTTGCGCACTCTCTTGTGGATCTGAAACATCCCACGAAACGTTTCACTTATTTTAAGTTGTGTAAATGAATCGTATTGGTACGCCTATTACTCTCTACTGTTCCATGACGTCAAAGTCATCGTTTTTTATATGTTAAATATAACTAGAAAGTCAAATGAATTCAGGTATGAGGTGCGATTTTTGTCACTATTGATGCGTGCTTATAATTCAGTCCAAACTTAGAATCATGCATTCTAACTTGCTGGTTTAGGATATTTTTCAACTGGAACATCTTCTTACAAATATTACAGTACTAGGGTTCCACATCAGCGTCATGGATATTTGTGTGTATCGGCACAAGTAAATTGAAATTCCGTGAGAAAGATCCGTATGTAAAGTAAATATCCAGGATCATCGTCACGCATCCTTATAACAGGGATGCAATACACCCCTGACCGCAGTCGAATATGGTCTCCGGTGCTGGATGAAACAGTCTACAGGCGAAAATGATGTTTCGATTGGTCAATTCTCGATTTGAAAATGGGACCTTTCAAACAGTACAGCGATGTAGCGAGGAGAGGCTAGTGAGTGGCAAACAGCAGTTACGTAATTTGTTTTATTCGCTAACTAACCTGAAAGGCTGTCATAACAACATGCACCTTTAGCATATCTAGAACAATTAATTAGAATACGGCGCTTTTATTTGCGTTCAGCGACATGTGCTCGCCTCACAAGCCTTCACCCCTACATCGTCAGCAATACCATACAATGCATCACACACTCGGCAATCCATACACATCGACTATATTCATGCGAAACACAAACAAAAATCAAGAACAAAAACTCGTTAGCAGTGAAACCATGTGTAGGTTATTAATGAACAGATTTTCAGAGATATTTTGTAATGAATTAATGAGGTTATTATGGTGAAAGAAGAAGGATTGTATTGGTGGAGTAATCTCTACGCTGAGAGCATGTTAACAATATTTCAATTGCGGACAGGGCTTGTAGCCAGACGATAGTCGTTCAGTTGACATGCGCTGTTCGGAGATTGATCGTCACCACGAATGTCGCTCGTCGGGTCAGGTTCAGGAATTCTGCGGGGAATCCCCGTGCGTTAGCACGGCATTGGTGGCACTTTCAGCTGCAGTGAATAGCGTCTGGTAAAGCGTTGGTAGTACGTCAGTGGGGCTTTCTGGGTTAGGAGTAAATAGATTTTTGGATAACTTCCTCCATTCTTATATTTAGTAAGATTCGTCAGCTGATTGCAAACATTTGTTCACTAATCCCTTCAATTAACTAACTCAGTCGCTGTTAATTTTGTTATAATCCCACAGGTAAGACCGTGCTTTATCGTCATGAGTATTTTAGGAGATCAATTTGCCTACATTGGTAACGTAAACACACCGTTCAAGTGTTTCAGATTTTGAATTGAATGTTGACTGTTAATAAAGACGGGAAAAGTTCCTTGGAGCGATGATGTAAGAGGGAGGCTCGCTGTCAAAATACTGACATGGCTGCCACATGCTTAAAACTAAAGTGAAATAACACTTTAAGTGTGTCCACAGGGACTGCACTTTAAAGTGCTGTCCCTGTGGACACACTTAAAGGGTTATTGCAACACTTTACGAGTAGGTTTCGACACTTAGTTTTAAGCGTGCACTTACGTGAGAGTCATGATCTCACTATCATGAAGGGATGACTCTGTTGAGAATGTGGATGTGACGTAATTTCGATCACGTAAAGTAGTTAGCCAATCGTGGTTTAGTATGAGGAATCTGGTTACCTCTGAGCTATTACAGCACGTTGATTGGATAACCAGATATAGTGCCTCATATCGGCCAAGAGGCGCGAAATATGCGGTGTGAATCAGAACAAGCTTAAGGAGAGTAGGGACGTAAGTGAGACAAGTTATCAGCGTAATGCAAGGGGTCCTTTGCTTAGTTTAAATATTGAAGGGTTGAGTGATTTATGAAATGTCTGTATGCATTTACGACACTGCAATCTTCAGTTAAAATGCAAACCTCCACTGTTTTTAATTTAATCCCATATTACGTGGTTGCACGTAATAGTCCGTTAACATCAGTTACTTATACTCTCTAAAAAAAGTTGAGTGAAATCTCACTCAAGTAAGAGTGGAAAATCATCCCACTCAAAACTCGAGTGAGATTTTCACTCAACTTGAGTTACTTTTCACTCAACTTGAGTTAAATGCACTCAATTTGAGTGACATTCACTCAAGCATAAGAGTGGAAATTCATCCCACTCAAGATGAGTGAACTTGAGTGGTTTTAACTCAAGTTGAGTGAAAAGTAACTCAAGTTTGAGTGAACAGGTACACTTCACTCAAACTTGAGTGGAACAGTTCACTCAAGTTTTTTTAGAGAGTAACGAACAAATTATTCGACCAGATACATATCGAGAGCTTGGAAAAGTCGGATTTTCTCCGATAACACAAAATGGTGAACACGAAATCACACGCAAGTTTACACATTAAATTTTAAGTATTTTATTATCCATCTTACCAACAATCGGTTCATAGCTAGTTTTCAATGAAACTGAATAATATATCTGATATTCGATGATATAGTAGTTATTCAAGGGATGTGTGTGAAAGGGGGGCGAATTCCCCCGTCTCCTTCAATATTTTTAATATCCCGAGAACTAAGGGGCTGAAACTTATGGAACTATATTTCTGTGTCAAGGTCGACGAAACAATGTAAATAAATATCAAAGAACATGGAAAATGCCGAAATGAGCGCGTCACAGCACAGAAAACGCAATTTTTGCGAGAAAGAAAAATATCGCAAATTTCTGAGCTCAAAATTCCATATTCATTATGATCAGTCCAATAGGCTGTTACGGAGGGGCTGTTACGGAGCCCACGTAGTACACAGGTCTGCATTATGGAGGATGACTATAACGGGAAATAGTTTATATTGGCACTTTTTTGGTTGATTGAATACTGATAAACCGTCAGTCTCTAATATTTACATTGTTTCGTCGACCTTGACACAGAAATATAGTTCCATAAGTTTCAGCCCCTTAGTTCTCGGGATATTAAAAATATTGAAGGAGACGGGGGAATTCGCCCCGTACTGACTTCGCGGTTACATCATATATATCTAAATCAGGTTTCGACTTCTTCGCCGCAAAAGGTGAAAAACACAAATTTGAGGACCGCTATGGCCACCATTTCGGATTTACCCATGATCCCTTTAACCCAAGATTATGCAAATAGGATGGCAGTTTCAGTTAACATGAAAAGGGTGGTGGAAAGCCATGTCAGCGTATTGACAAGATGTTATATGACTGCACAGACACATATACGGACTACAAATTTCTAAAAACATCACAGGAACCAAGAAAACCAGAGATTTCAGAGCGAGGATGTACTAGCTCTATCAAGTCATCTGTTGAAAAATGATGAACTATGTGACCGCCAGATGGTAAAAAAAAACGACATAAACGAGTGCGTATTATCAATGTCTATATTATCCCGGGGCTACGTGGAAAAGTTAACTAGGGAAAAGGCGGAGAGGCAGACAGGTTTAAGGACACATTCTGCTTGGGGTCTCATCCCGAGAAGATACAGAACATGGAATAACAGACCAGCGTTGATTGGAGTGGTTTGGCCGAGGGTTGACTTTCGATTGAACAGATTTTAAAAGGACGGATGTTACGGACTATGTGAATTGTGTGATACGAATATCACTTCTTTAAGCTTTTCTGTAATTACTTCTCATTCTGACCATGAGAGACGATGTTGAAATGTCCAGGGTTATCTGGTGCACCGGAAGTACAATATAGTTTGGTTTGGGTAGCTCAAAATTAACGGTACCTATCTGGCCAGTGTGGTGCATTCGAGCATTGTGTATATTAGAGACTGACGGTTTATCAGTATTCAATCAACCAAAAAAGTACCAATATAAACTATTTCCCGTTATAGTCATCCTCCATAATGCAGACCTGTGTACTACGTGGGCTCCGTAACAGCCCCTGCACTCTAGCTAAATAATATATAGCCCTCAAGAGTATGAGGGCTATAGGTCGGCCCCAGTCACCTCCAGCGAGGGTTTTAGATAATTTTATTACGAATCACCCACCTCTGAAACTGCCGTACATCTAATCTCTTTGCCTCTGAATTCATCTTGCCACTATTGTGAAATAGTGACGCATATATCGCCGTCTGAATTTTCCAGTCGTGAACTTCGACTCTTTGCGCCGCCATGTTGGTGACGTCACTGTATATGGTTAACATGGCGCATTTAAAGTGGAATTCGACTGGAAAATTCAGACGGCGATATATTCGTTACTATTTCACAATAGTGCTCAAGATTTTAAAATAGTGGGCAGGAGGGGATAGAGATTAGATGTACGTCAGTTTCAGAGGTGGGTGATTCGTAATAAAATTATCTAAAACCCTCGCTGGAGGTGACTGGGGCCGACCTATAGCCCTCATACTCTTGAGGGCTATATATTATTTAGCTACTGCACTCAGATTGGGGCAATACAGTTATTACTCGAACAAACCTAGACCTAGTAGGGCTCTCCCCTCCTAAAGGGGGAGAGCCCTAGCGTTATACCATTTTGGAGGACACGTTTGACCAGAAAATGTAGCGCACAATACGGCGCGGCAGACGAATCGACCAACCTAATGTCGTCAGACATACCTTAAATACTCGAGAAGGATCACGGTATGCTTACAGCCACGATCATCTCAAGGTACTCCTTCGGGGGTCTTTTCTCCCGCCCCTGTCCCGTTATATTTCTCCTCGACTCAATTTCAACTTGCGAAAGTTGGTCTCACGCGCATGCGTCTAATAATGACATCATCATGGTCACGGTTTTAGCCAAACAGGTCTCTACAAGTGCAAATATCTCTTATCTGTAATAAAACTATATCTACCGATCGTTTGCACTTGTAGAAATCTGTTTGGTTAAACCGTGACCGTGATGATGTCACTATTAAACGCATGCGCGTGAGACCAACTTTCGCAAGTTGAAATCAGACAAGCCGTTCAGACGAAATCGTCAGAGAAAGGTTTATCTATGCTCTGACTACAACGCCACCTAGTGGTGACCAGCGGGTATCGAAACACAACCAGACAAATTTTCCAAGTCTGACCCGAAAATATTTAACGGTTTCAGAGATATTCACGATTAAAGTCGCGGCGGCGGCGGCGGCGGATCCGTTTCTCATGAAAACATAAGAGCATCCACTTTGTGGAAATGCTCTAATTACTATATCAGTAATAGAGAGAGAAATAGCACTCATTCTGGAAAGGAAGTGTTTACTTTGTTGACATAATCAGTCTACTAGTCCACTTATGAAGAGTGCATTATGCAATAAGTCAACCAATACAGGTTTTATTACCTGAATGGTCAGCAATCAGGCATACAATATGCAGGCATGCAAGGTATCAGTTTCACAGTAGGTCTATTTGACCAAAATGCCCTGCTATTCAAGCTCACTTGAATCCTTGCAATTCTCCGTACAGTATCACATCATACTGATGGCAGCATATTTTCTCTGACTGCATTTAAGTTGTGCGTAAGCAGGGGCTGATGTGTAGATTTAGATATATTTAGCGGCCGATACCCCATTGCCACATGTATATGCCAGCGCCAATGTCCTTTCAATCCAGTTTTACACCGTAATGTTAATAAAATTAGGAGTTGTATAAAAGAATGTATAATGAGATATAAATCTAGCATTATGTTGATGGGATGCAAAATCCGCATGGGAGGTGGCCCTTCAATCCAAAAAAAACAACCTTTCAGTCCTTTGAAATTATTTGTCTGTCTGGCAATAATAAACTTGATGAAATGCCACTAAATTGTGCTATATGTCTACAGTGCCACCCAATGATGAACAATATCACGAAACTACATGATGAAGCAAAATCCTCATATGTGACCTGGGGAATGTAGATATTGGACTCAAGTCAGGAAAATTTCAAGTATCTAAAAAAAGCAGGCCATTTGGCTTATGGGATGTGAAATATAACACTGGGAATGTTACATTCATGTTCAGCAAAATAGAATGATTCAAAGAAGTAAATTTCCATTTTTGTGAAAAAATACATGTTATTTTGAGATACAAAAACGTGCCCCCATGAACACCACCAAAATCTTGTCAGTCCTCTGCCTATCTTGTAAAATCATTACATCCAAATTTCAAGGGAATCAAACATGTTGTTTAGAAGATATGATGTTGCACATGCTTACCTGCATTCGTCTCTATAGCACCACATAGTGACGACCAAATATCATGAAAATCAACCAGGTGAAATCTAAAGCCCTAGGGAGATGGCACATAAAAGTTCAATGGAAAAAACTTTAATCATGATAATGGTTATGGAGGTTTTGGCGTTAAGTCAGATAATTGAGATTTTTCATTTAAATGAAAAGTTGGTTCGCACCGAAAGAGAATTATCATTTCGTCAATCCTACATTTATGCTTGGCAACCTAGAATAGAACAATTTTCAAATACTTCTCCAAGTGAATTTTGAAACGCAAAAACGTGTCTTTATAATTATGCCAGCTACACCAAAACCTTTCCAGCACATTACCTATCCTTTAAGACCATTGCAATAAAATTTCATAGAAATCAAACAAAAGTCGTTCAGACGAAATCGTCACAGAAAGGTTTACCTATGCTCTGACTACAACGCCACCTAGTAGTAAGCAGCGGCTATCGAAACACAACCAGACAAATTTCACAGGCCTAGGGAGATGGCACACAAAGTCTGACCCGAAAATATTTAACGGTTTCAGAGATATTCACGTTTAAAATCACGGCGGCGGCGGCGGATCTGGCGGAGCCTTTTTTCATGAAAACATAAGAGCCTCCACTTTGTGGAAATGCTCTAATCAATCCACTTTGAAAACTCCAAGTTAGGAAATATAAACAAGCCACGAACAAGCATATTCGATTTATTACAAGACTACTATCTTTTCTCAAATAGATAGATTGCAATACTTTCCATCAAAACTAAATTAATAGTATATGGTACAAAATATTCAGATATTTACTAGTACAAAGAAAAAGCAATAAAGAGCCATATGTCTGTGTTCTATTAGCACAATGTTTTTGGTCTTAAACATGCCAGCATTATTCAAGACGGGTAAAGACATCCAAAGCAGTTCATCATGCCCGTCAGTAAACAAGAGCAATATAATAGGAAAGTAAATGTCCTAATTCTGTAACATTGATTTGATCAAACATCTTTAAAGGTGGACTCACAACACTGGCATGTTATTTTCACGAGATTGTCTATAAAAACAATTTTTTATAGTCAAAAGTTTATAGTTAATAACATTCGTCCATAGTTCTGACCAGTACAAAATCGACAACCACAAATGATAATCCCACTGACTATGGGCCTAAATATTCTGTATCACATAGGTTATAATAACTATATCTGCTCCAGATATGAGGTGATATCAACAGCAACATAATTGTTCCACACTTCAGCAGAGAAGGCGATCCCACTCTCTAAAATGGAGGTAAAAAAGATCCTTTTGAGGCGCACAGAGACATATATATCCCATTAAATGGTAGTAAAAAAATAAATTGTCATCTATCTAATTTGCATAATAATATCAAATATCTGTCGCGCGGTTCAAACATTTGACTGGTTCTTCAAATGGAAAATTAATTTTAGGACATGGGACTATAGACAAATTAAACCGCCTTAAGTTTTGAAGCATTGGTTAGGAAGGAATCAAAATTATTGGTCAAAAACGACCTTTTTCACCTCCATTTTAGAGAGCAGGATCGCCCTAACCTGTTCATTTCTTAACAATGCCGTCTTCAAATACCTTGATATCTTCACTAGTATTGGCTGCTTAATCAGCCAGACTGTCAGATTGTATCCCCTCCAAAAACAGTGCTCTCGTTAAACAAGAAAGTACCGTTTTATATTACCAAGAGGGCTAAAATAATAACAACAGTATACATCAACAATCACTAAACAATACATTTACCCGTTTTCTTATGAAGGAAACACATCGCAAAAATAACCATACACTCAGGGATTCATACTTTTCCCTAAAGGGACATCCCTAAAGTATGTACTATCAAAATCTGGAAATATAATACAGCAACAATTTTCCATTGAATTCGGCAAATTATGTAGCTTTTAACTTATAATTGATAATATCTTGAAATATATGGCTCCGACTTCTCCAAAAGCATTATCGAGTTAAATATTCATTGCACTGAGTGTACGAAAGTCTTGTGAACATAGTAACCCAGAATAATGCACGAGGTGTAATCTATTCAAGAAACACGACTTCGAAATGTACATGAATGTCGGGTTGCCATGGACAAAATATCTACTCCGGTTGGAATTGGGGAAAATTTGCATAATATATATGGTTCTGGGTTCTACAGTTGTCGGGCATTTACAGGCAGAGTTGCTTGATTTCTCCAGTCGTTTCCAATCTTTCTTCTTCAAGCTTTTAATTACTGGTTTACCCAAAACAACACCTTGCAATCCTATTTGTGACTTAAACAATGTGCCAGCACCAGGAGTACAAGGACTGGACACTTCTATTTGAGCAGTTTGGGTCTTTTTATCTTCTTGCTGCAAAAGGCTGTACATCTGTGATATCTATGGGGAATGGTAAAAGAAGTTTTGAGAATTCTCTAAGATATTTTGTGTATTGGGAAGTTTTGTAGACTATTTATTACAAAAGCATCAAGCCGTCTCATGCATACAACTTCAAAATGGGCGTGGAATTTCGTGATTGTATTGTACGTACCCACGAAGAGAAAGACTTGTCCAGTTGAAGTGCGACAGAAAAAGACCAGAGAAAAGTACCCGTTGAGAGGATCGTGGTTGTAAGCATACCGCACGCCTCCTCAAGTATTTAAGGTATGTGATTTGACACTTGGTTGTGCGCTACATTTTCTGGTCGAAATCGTCATCCTAAATGATTTAGGGCTGGTCTCTCTTCTTTTAGTGGAGAGAGAACTACCAGGTCTAAGCAATTAAAAATGTTACATGGCAGGTGGAGATCATAATTCATTTCACTTACCCTTTCATCTCACTTATGTAACATGACATTAATTTAATTGTCAACGCAATATGCCCTGATTGGCACTGCGACTGGAATTGCCAGAAGACAAAGCTTTGATCATTTCAATGTGATGTGTCGCCTTACAGAAAAGACAGTTCTACTGTCCCTGGGCAATCACGACCGTTGTTTCCAACCAATTGCGACTGAAGAGTTCGAACTTGGGACAGTCCAATGGACCTGAACCTTAATGACGTTTTATTCTTATTTCAATCAAGTGATGAATTCAATCTCAGTAAACTCAGATATAATATCATGGAATATTATATCTCGCATCAGCGCTAAATGAATCCCGTGCGAATTTCAAACTACATCTGTTAGTCAATCAGGTGGTTATCTGTGAGAAAAGAACGCCCTTTGTAGATACACACATGGGCATGAAAACCAATGACGTAAACAGTACAGCGAAACAGTATCAAAATAGCGTATCATATCCAGACATGGTTGGTGATAAACGGTTTTCTCTATGAAGTTCAAAGGATTGCTTTCACCGAATAGTCCCTTGAAAATATCAAAAGACCGTTGCGCGTAGATTTTAAACATCCACGAACCAAACGCCATTAAGGTCAAATAGGAAAGGCAGGACTCACTCTCAGTTAACTCTGATATAATATCAGGAAATATTATATCTGAATATATAAATAATTTCAAACGAATTTGTTAGACTATGTAGCTTGGTGGAACAATTTCAAAGCCACGCCCATAATAGTTACACGCGGCAGCACGTGGACCAATGTAGTAAACATTATCGGGAAACAGTATCCAAATATGGCATTATTTCGAAACAGTGTGCATGAACATCAAAGTCTGGCTTTGTTAGTAGGAAATATCAAAAGATCGTGCCGTGCTAAGGTGTTAATATCAGTGAACTGAACGTCAGTCATTGTCAAGTGCAAAGCACGAAGTTGTCGTGATTGACTTATTTTGAGATCTCGTACAATATCGGCGAACAATTCGCACGAATTTTTCTTAGCGTTATACGTCTTGTAGAATGATATTCCCCTGTCAGATTTACCATTTTGGTTTACCTTGACTGGGCAGAAATGTCATAATTGACTTTAATTGCCATTAATTTAATTGTCAACACGGAGTACAGATGCCCATAGCGTGAAATCCTGTATGTAACCAGACACATCAGATTAAAGCTTCCGGTGCAAGACGTGCTTGCCCGGCTTTGCCAGTCCACGAATTTCGCGTAGGTAATTAAATTGATGTTGTGTTACTCGAGGAAGGTGACAGGGTAAGTAAATAGCTTCATTTTTATCCACACATGCCAATTGCCATGGATGTACATTGCATCACGAAATAGAAGTGTTTCAGGCCTACTCAATATCATTTATGCATTCAGTTTTTACTCCTGTCTATACCCCCCCCCCCCCCCCCCCCCCAAGGACGTACGTACCCTCAGTTAGCCACAGTAATCAGCAATGTTAATGCTGTAGCAAAAGTAACGTTGTCTCAACAGTTTTCAGCATTTGTTGAATGGGATTTCAATGCGACAAGAAATTGAGCGGGGTGGTGGTTTATGGATGTCCCTAATCCAGAATAAAGTATTCGCCAAAGTATTGCCCATTGTTGATACGTAAGTTGAGATTAAATTTTTCTGAAATCCTTTCTTCACAGGTAGAATCATCCGGGGAATCAGAACAGGGCTTGAGTATTTCTTTAGGAGCATCAGGATGCACTCTCATGTGCTTCCGCAGGACGTTTGTTGTCATAAAACCTCTTCCACACACCTGGCATTGGAATGGTCTTTCTCCAGTATGTATCCTTTGGTGAGCCCTCAAGGCCCAACTTCGATTGAAGGCTTTACCACAAACGTTACATTGGTATGGGTTCACGCCATTATGGCTCCTCGCATGAATGATCAGATTACCTCGGTCTGAATACTGTTTACCACAAATAGAACAGGCAAATTTTCTCCCTTCATGACGCTTCATGTGCAACTTGAAGCCTCTACTCAGCACTGTTTTCCCACACTCTTGGCAATAAGTCATTCCAGGCCTACACTCAGGGACAGGAATAGGTGGGGGCTTACAAGTTTTCGTATGAAGATTCCTCTCCTTTTTCGTGTTAAACTTCTCATCACACCGGTCACAGCAATGCTCCTTGAGATCAGAATGCACAACCAAATGGTCCTTCAGACTATTAGCACCTCTGAAGGCTGCGTCACACAAGGTACATTTATACGATTTCTCCTCACTGTGGGTCTTCAGGTGCCTGTCAACATGAAACTGTCTTTTGAAACTTTTACCACAGGTGGGGCAATTGAACGTTTTTGGTCTCGAGATTTTGGGACGTTTCGAGGTAACTTTTGCTTTTTTTGGACGCACAGTTGGGTTGTCTGTATGTTCTGCAACATCCGACTCCATCAGGGATACCAACTCTGCCACAAGTGGGTTGTCACCGGATACAAAGCTATCATCCACCATACTGTCAAGTACAGCGTCAGCGTCAGCCTGTAAGTGCGAGTTAGGCGATAACAAAGCAGGTATTGTTTGGTTCATGATGTCAAAGCTAGTTGACCATGTTGAATCAAGAAGGGGCAAGAGGGAATGAGATCTTAAATCTTCAGCATTCATGTCCCTCAATGTCATACTATCAATGGATGCAGAGAACCATCCAAAATCAGCGACCAATTCTTGGTATGATAAATCCCTAGCCATATCAATTTCTGCAGAACTGGTTTCATCTGTGACACAAGACACTGGCGGAGTGTTTGATGGAGTCACATTGTCAGTCTCTGCTATAGTAATCAAGCTATCAGCGACATCTCCACTTTCGCCAGTCAGATTTAATGGTGGACAGCTGGATAAATCATATACTGGTAGTTCAGACGTTACTGTGATTTCCTGTGTTCCAGAATCCAAGGATTCCACAGTCATTGGAATGGAAGCATCACTAAGCTCCTGACCAGCCTTTTCACTTTGGATATCCTGTGCCGTATCAGATGTTGTTGTGTTCGTTATAGTCGACGTGGAAATGCAGTCAGAAAGTACCTTTAGATGACTTATTTGAATGTGACTTTGTAAAGAGGCATGGCTGGAATAGCTCTCACCACACGTACGACACCTGCACTTGAAGGACAAAACGTTTTCAACTGTGACTTTTTCTATTTTTATTCCATTTTCAACTGTGTCAATAAAAGAAAGTATATCCAAGCTGAAATACTCCATACTCTGCATGTTCTGTGACCTCTTTGTTAGGACCCCTGAAAAAAAAAATACAAAGCTGGTATTGTATATAATCTTACATATATCCCCATACATCTAATGTATATAAATGTTTATTAGGGTGCATCTATCAAGAACGAATGTGAAAAATAATCCAATGGAGCCCAATACTCCTCTGGTATCAGTTATGGTCTACACTCGGCAAAAATGCATTGCATAAGATAGATTTCTAGAACTTTGACAACTATGTAAAAAAAATGTTATCTCATATTAGGAAAGCACAGGATGTTTGGCCATGTCAGCTTTTGCAAAGGACTTAATTGCTGAGAATATGTTTGGGCTGATGTTTTATCAGAGCATGTCCAAATACCTAGCTCTGATATACTCCTCTATATAGCTCTTCATACTGTAATCAAGCAATTTGATCTTGGAAAATATAGATCAAGGTCAGTCGTCTTCAGCAGGTTTCTGGTCTATTGTCAATTTAATTGTAAGGGGAACATCTTAGACTTAACATATAGAATTTTACCTTTAGAAAATAGGTCACGGTCAGTCATATTAAATAAAACTTCTGGTCCATGATCAGTTGCATATGTCATATGAATTTGGACAATGCAGATAAATTTAATGAAATATTGTACTAAACAGAATCTGACCTGAACCATACAGGTCGCGGTCAGCCATGTTCAATACGGGTCTGGATCATTGCCAGATGTATATACATAGAATTACTTTGGAAAGCCTAGCTACATTTCTTCAATTTATATCATAATATACAGTATACAACCTTGAAAATCAAGGACAAGTTCAGTCAACTGGGACAGGCATCTGGTTGATCACCAGTTAGGTATGTTATACAAATTTGGAGACCCAAGCTTTTATCATTTAACAATTATAGCGAATACTATGACCTTGATAAAATAGGTCATTTTCAATAGGATTCTGACCCATCACCAGCTGCATATGTGGGATGAGTTAAAATGTCTGTCTATAATCCTTCTAGAGATATTGTTTCCACAAGAAAGATGGACAGACAGACAGACAGACAGTCAATTGACAATGAAAATACCCTTCACAGTGATGTAACTTAACACTTGCCCACTTGCCCGGGGCAATCAAAATCCACTGGGGATAGGTGAAATTGAACTTTCACTTGCCCTTCATGGCAAGTGGATTTACTTCCAATCAAGTTGAATTGCAATGTCCAATTTTTACCATGAACTCTTGGTGAATGAAGAAATATCTTTCTAATTTTGCATCTGAACCAAATATCTTTCCCCATTATAATATATGCCTGCACGAGATGAAGCTTATGATAGAGCAAGTGGGATTTAGGATTTATAGATACTGGAATTGGAAAATATTACCACAATCAAATATTTTCACAAGGCTCATTGATATTGTAGTCACTATGTGAAGGCAAGTGAATCTGATTCAGGGCAACCAGTTTAAACTTTTAGCTTGCCCTGATGGCAACCACCTGAAAAAGTTAAGTTACACAACTGCTTCAGACAAAATTGCCCCATGGGGTAATAAAAAGAAAGATCTGAACTGAAAAAATAAAAGTAGATTTTGACTTTGATAAAATGTTCACCAAATTCCAATGTGATTAACATTGGAAAAGGGGGCATAACTCCAGAATTGGTGCTAATGCTGTAATATGGAATAGGTCTTTGGATTGTGAACGCGGATATTCTTTATTGGGCGATAGCTGAATTATGAATGATGGACCAGATGCTCATAATCCAGAAAACAATCAACTTAAGTTCCATGTACATGTTAATGTGACGATAAACAGCGCTTCGTGTTTAGAATTAATGCGAGAGCTGAAAATAGCTCACGTCAAAATATTTAGGAGAGGATATTTGAAAGTTAAGCGAGTGGTTGCAATCGAATACAACATAAAATGTAACAGTTTATGTGAGCTATAAATCACTCTCATGAAATGAATTTAGGTGAGCGTTTGCGTGCAGGTGAGCTATCACTCACGCTAAAAATGAAGCCCTGGATAAACTGTAACAATTTTCAATATGATACGACTGATGAAAACTCTTGTAGCCCATTCGCAAGTGTATTTTCAATGATGAAGGTGCATAACTTCAGAAAAAGTCCAAAACATGCCATGATGTATGAGAACCCCAACATCTCGCCTTGTGGGGTGATCCACTGAAGCTGCAGCAGTATTAAAAGCATACATGTAGAGCAACCTTTCCATGTACAGGTGTACATAAAAATATTTGCCTAACAGAACAGCCTTATTGTTGGAAAAATACAAACTCTAAAGTGCAATAATTTGGACAAGAATTGAGATTTCACGTCAAAAATAGCACATGATGCACATCTTCAAATCATATGGAACATGTGTGCTGACATCTTCAGCCAACTTTTCATGTACAGGACCTGTACATGTTAAATCCCTCATAAAATTGACAAAACATAATATTTCATCTCAGGAATACCACATGCACATCCTCAATGACATGAACAAGCGAGAACCCCAACATCTCGCCTTGCGGGGTCATCTGCCGAAGCTGCAGCAGTATTTAAAGCATACATGTAGAGCAAACAATAACGTCTGGTATAGATGATGTGGTACAGACAAGAATGTCAGGAATAGATTATCTGGTACAGACAATAACATCAGTCTCATGTGGGATTACTGCCAGATTATCTCGTGTAGGATGGATAGGTCAGTGCCGTGGGATTACTGCTGCATAGGGCAGTCCAGTGTGAGATTACTGCTGGATAGATCAGTCCCGTGCAAGATTACTGCTGGATAGGCCAGTCCTGTGAAGGATTACTGCTGGATAGGCAAGTCTCGTATGATATTACTGCTGGATTAGTCAGTCCCGTGTTGGGTTACTCCTGCATAGGCAATCCAGTGTGGGATTACTGCTGCATACGGCATTCCCATGTGGGATTACTGCTGGGGAGGAAAGTCCCATGTGGGATTACTGCTGGATAGGCTAACCTTGCGTGAGATTACAGAGGGATAGGTCAGTCCCATGCAGGATTATGGCTGGATAGGTCAGTGCTGTGTGGGATTACTGCTGCATATTGCAATCCAGTGCAAGATTACTTCTGGATAGATCAGTCCCGTGTGAGATTACTGCTGGATAGGCCACTCCCTTGTGGGATTACTGCTGGATAGGCCAGTCCCATGTGGGATTACTGCTGGATAGGCCAGTCCGGTCTGAGATCACTGCTGGATAGTTGAGTCCCATATGAGATTACTGCTGGATAGGTCAGTCCCATGTGGCATTACTGCTGGATAGGCCAGTGCCATTTGGGATTACTGCTGGATAGGTCAGTCCCATGAGGGATAACTGCTGGATAGGTCTGACCTAGGAAAACATGAAACATGTCCACCAAGTTTTATAATCATCCTACGAAAGGTTCAGCAAACTTTCCATTAACAGTTCTACATGTAAATTTTTGCCCAACAAAAACCTTATCAATGGAAACGTACAAAGTCTAAACTGCGATAATTAGGACAAAAATTCATATTTAATGTCATATTTCTTAAGTAGCACATGCACATCCTCGAATCGCATTGAACTTGGGTAGCAAGTGTCAAACTCATCCAATGAAAGCTGACAGCTTCAGCAAACTTTCCATGTACAGGTGTACCGGTACATGTATGTACATTATCACATTATCAAAACCCTCAAAATTTGAACAAAAATTAATATTTCATCTCCTAAATAGCACAGAGACATCCTCTAATCATATGAAATATGTGTACCAAGTTTCATAATAATCCAATGAAACCTGGCAAATTCAGACAACTTTTCAGTACATTTTTGTGTAACAAAAAACCTTATAATTGGCCAATTACTAAGTCCAAAACCTCATAATTTGGACACAAATTAATATTTCATCACATGAATAGCACAAGCGCATTCTCCAATCATAAGAAACATGTGTACAAAGTTTCATAATCATCCAATGACAGCTGACAACTACAGCAAACTTTCTATGTATGTGTACATGTGCACTTCAGCTAAACGCGAAACACTTTTTCATTTGCCATAATTTGGACAAAAATTTATAGTTCATCTCATAAATAGCATAGGCACATCTTCTATTCATAAGAAACATATGTACCAGGTTACATTATTATCCAGAGACATTCGACAACTTCAGCTAAATTTCTATACACTTTTGCAAAACAAAGAAAATTCATATTTCTCGTGAATCATAAATCATAAGAAACCTGTGTGCTAAGTTTCATGATCATCCACTGACAGCTGACAACTGACGCAAACTTTCTATGCACTGGTGTACACGTAGATTTTGCTTAACAAAAAAACCTTATCATTTTCCATAATTCCAACAAAAATTTATATTTCATCTCATAAATAGCACAGGTACATTATAAATCATATAATCATAATAAACATGTGTATCCAGTGGCAGCGGACAACTGCTGCAAACTTTCTATGTACAGGTGTACATGAGCACTTCTGCTGAACAAAAAACCTTATTTGATCTTAACATTAAACCTCTAGAATCCCCTGTGGTAGAGCCATAACTGAATACCCATCTCCCATATGTTTTTTTCTTATTAAAAAAAAATAAAATAAGCTTATCTGATTTTGTTTTTTATATTTTTTAATAATTTGTTTAACCAAAACCCTTATCATTTTCATGGAGAGGGCGCGGACACAGACGATGACATCCTCTCTCCTGTCACAATATCTCCCCGAGATAAAAAAAGGGGTAACTTACTCTACGAAAACATTGCTGGAAGTGGAAAAAGTTACATGCACATGTTCATGCGGTGACACTATTTTGTGCCAATTTTAAAATAATCAGATGAAACTAGGGTGTTCATGAGATAAAAGAGCATAACTTACTTGTGGGAGGGGGGGGGGGGGCGCAACAGTGCAGGAAATCGGAAAAGTGTGTTCACGAGAAAAGTTTAGAGACCAGCAGATTGATGCCACAACACAATACATCCTGAACAAAAACTGGGCATATAAAAATCCAGTTATGGTCTTCGGAACTAGTAGGTGTTTTTAGTGTTTGAGGAATTGCCATATCCAAGTTAATAGGCTGGACTACAATGTCTTTTGTATCATTTTTTTGCTGCCACTGGCGCAAAAGTTTTAATATCGTGAAATAAACAAATGATAGCATGTCAATGCTTCATAGATTTGTTATTTGAACTTTTGCTTGTCATGCAATATAGATGCAATACTGATCAATATTGAAGAGAAAAAAATGTTTATAAACATTTCTATGCTCGAATATACCACCCATGGAATGTTTAGAACGGATTCCAAGTCCATGATTTAACTTAAAAGGTGGGTTACATTATTTTGGGTGGAGAAAATGGCTTGTAGAATATCGTTCACTGGTTGTTGGACATTTCGGTCCGGCAACTAGAAGATTTTGCTGGATACCTTGTAGGAGCTGCATGTAGGACTATATCCACTAACACAACAAATTTCCTAATTTTGGGGTCCATGATTTAATAAATGTACAATAAATACAGCACTGAGTGATATTCAATATCTCCATGATCTCTGGAATGATATTTGACCTATCTTGTTGCCTCAGGTTTTTTACAAAAATGACAATGCATCAAATCCCCCCCCCCCCCCCTCAAACACACCACCACACCACATACTCAATATAGGCTTATAATGTCAAATAGTGAAGTAATTGAATGGTGTATTGTTTGGACAGGCCCACACATAAGAACCCCACACTCAAGCCCAAAGTGTTTAGTATTTCTTGCAGCATACTCATTGCCTGATCAGTTGAATAATGAATGTGTATAGTGCTACACACACAAGGAGCATGAAGTAGTGCTACACACACAAGGAGCATGAAGCTGGGCAAAATGTCATATCTTCTTAGCATCTGTGGATTGCATGGCATGTGAAGGTTTTAACTCAAGTTGAAACTGGATGGTCTACACGATTTCAAACAGCTTATCTTACTAGCCTAACTTTGAAAGTTCTCCATGCTTCATACAAAGTACAAGGATTTGACTCGGCCAAAACATTACCATAATAATAAAGCTGTTGTCTTGGAGTTATTTTGGAGCTACCAGTCACAGGCGCTTGCTGTTGGTCAGATATTCTTTATTTAATATGTGAAAAATTCATTTCAAACGATAAGGGCGTTTTCATGAAAATGATATTTGCCGACGGCCATTTGTCAACAACGCGGGAATCAGTCTCAGGTGATTCAGCGTCGACGAAATGCGAAATGTTAGTTTATATTTTGGGGGTACAAAACGACTAAAATCATATTCCTTCCATAGAAATTATCATACCAAAATGAATACCACGAGTGTCTAATTTTTTTGTTTGTGATGGTGTTCGAATTGTTTGTGCACGGCCAACCGAGTGAATTTACTGGATTCCGCCAAGGGACACGGCAAACCCGAACTCGAGGACGCCTCTATAAACTTACACAACTGTGCACTAAGGAGTTCACCGATAAAACGCGAGTTTGGTGAATATTTGCCCCAAAACAAACAGACAAAGAACCTGTCTGCCAGCACAAAACTTGGATTCGCGTCACAACTATAAAATGTATCTCTATAAACCAAACTTGAAACGTAATCGAACGAGGACTCGGCATCAGGGCGGCAGACATTATTCTCGACTCGCTGCTCCAGAACAGTAAAGGCCTGTTTAACCGTGCACAGTTCAATTTTCTTTTATCATTTTTGGTTTCTCAAAATCAAAAATTTTGAAATTTGACAGTCAATATTAAATTTTCGTTAGTTTGTTTTCAGAATAAAAAATTGAAATTTGACAGTCAATTTTCAAGTTTAGTTTTTCGTTTTTACTTTCCACAAAAATGAAAATAAAATATTGTAAATTGCTTAGACTTGTTCGTTTTTTCTCTTTTTGATTTTGACTTTGACGTAACAAGGTTAAGTGAGCACGCACAAGGCTATGATGTCACTTCCCGTTCGCGGAGTAGTATGGAAAGCGCAAATAGGATCGTGTAGGCATACATGTGCGGAGCGTATTACCTAAAACCAGTGGAGTGAAAGACGGGGAGTTTCACTACACTATACGAGAGCCCTGAAGCCAAGCATTGAAGGCATTCGCACTAGAGTATAACAGTCCAACTGCGCATGCGTAGGATCGAGTAGGCATGTGCGCCCGGTATGTAGTATGATAAGGAGAACAGCGAAGTTGAGACACATGGGAGTTCCATTAAACGAGGTTGTTGGAGCCCGGCATTTCCACCAGATTTGTACAATGAATTTGTGGGTACCCTGATCATTAACCCCAAATGAACTTCTCCTTGGATGTGTGTATGTGCCCGTATGTACGTGTACGTGTGTTTGTATGTACGTGTGTGTGAAGTTAATGAGTTCAAACGAAATGATAACAACACTGAAAGTGATGAAGCGTTTTTGACGCTAGGCGTCGGTGCGTTTAAGCGTTTGATACCGGCACTTAAAGCGCTGAAGCGTTTTGACCCCTAGCTTTTACGGGCATCCGAACACTCCAATGCTCCAGGTTCGAAAAATGTTGGAATATTAGTGGGCCTGAAGCGTTGAAGCATTTAGACGTCCTTCGTTGGTATCTTTATAAGTACTATATTTTAAAACAACGAATACCGTAGCTCTAAACATCTGTTGTTAAAACTGGTAAAATGCAAAACTGTCATGATTGGCTAAAGACCCAATACCAGTAATCAGTAGGAACAGCGGGATACTACCTATCCAGACATACATGTATGGTGGGCCGGTATCTTCATGCGCATGCGCAGTCGGCCTACACTACCCTAGTGGGAATGTCAGGTCCCAGGCATCTCGTTTATTGAAACTCGCATGTCTCTTACGCTCCGCACCTCTTATACGACCCGATTTGCATGTTTTATTCTACTCCTCGTACCGCGAGTGCTGTCATATAACCCTTGCGCGTGGGCACTTAACAGTAATACGTCTAAGATAAAATCAAAAATTAAAAACGGACAACTCGAAGCAATTTTTAATATTTGATTTTCATTTTTGCGAGAAGTAAAAAAAAAACGAAAATTGAAAATTGACCCTGAAATTTCAATTTTTTTATTTTGAGAAAGCAAAACAAAAACAAAAAAACGAAAATTGAAAATTAACGGTCAACTTTCAATTTTCGATTTTGAGAAATCAAGAACGAAAATTTCAATTTTTTATTTTGAGAAACCGAAAACGAAATTTGAAAATTGACCGTGAAAGGAGATGGTATGATAAGGCCGGATTTTGGCCTATACGTGGTGCGGTTGAAATCGAAAAAATAAAATAATAGTGTTTTAATGTAACGGCAAGAGAAAATATATGTACACAATATGTGAAAGTTCTAGCTCGTTTGCGTTATGATTACAGTTATGACATGAATCTGAAATCCTCAGCATGTGCTATTTCGTGAGGAATGAGTCTAACTCGAGTTATTCAAATGCACATTTAGACACGAACCAAAACGCCATTTAACTCGGTGATGTGCGGTGGCATTATATCTCCACTGCTGGAAAATCTGTTTGGTCCAAGAAGTCCTTCGTGTCTAAATGTGTCTTTAAATGACTCGATTTAGATCCTTTTTTCACGAAATAACACATGCTGCGGATTTCAATTTCATGTCATGACTACAATGATAACGCAATCGAGCTAGAACTTTTACATATTGTGTACATATATTTTCTCTTGTCGTCACGTTAAAACACAATTATTTTGTGGACATTTTATTTTTTCGATTTCAACCGCACCACGTATAGGCCAAAATCCCGCCTTATCGTACCATCTCCTTTCAAGTTTTGAGAAACCAAAAACGAAAATTAAAATGTGCAAGGTTTTACGGACCCAGTAAGTCCTTGTAAGGCACAGGATCGCCTCATAGTGTATGTAATAAATGTGTGCATATACACCGGGTTATGCATGGGCAAGGAAATTACGTCATCGGGAAAGATGACAGCTAGACTTGGCAGGCTAGAGCAGAGGAAAAGGGCCAAGCATACAATAAGTTTTATCAAAGCCAAGAATAAGCTAGCAAAACGCTAATCGCAGTTGAAAGTGACTTCCGTATCCGAAGAACTAACAGCCCGAAAGCCAACCCAGAAAATGAAGGAGAAAAGTGGTACAAATGATCACAATTTTATATATATATATATTTTTTTATTTTAAATATCGCCTGTGTGCATTACGGGATACTTTATGATAATATCTAGGCGTTTTTTTTATTACTTTGGAGGGTTTCGCATGAAATTATACGCAATCATAAAATGTAATATGCCCCATGTCAGTAGCAGGAAGCCGTTAAATTCCCGAGTATTTTGAGCGCAATGGATTGAGCGGTATGAGTCACATCCGGTGACGTCACATTCGGATCACATCTGTATCAAAGGTCACTTCCGGATCAAAGGTCACTTCCGGGTCACGGCACTTTCATGTGCTGTCGGGAATAGTAGATAAAAGGCATTTGGGTGGACGTTTTGGGGTCGAGGTGGACCATCCGTGGTCCGAATGGGTCGTGTGAGGCATCAGTTTGAAGCGCTTGTGGAGTAGATTCCTGTTTGAACTGGGGGCAGGAAGTAAGGCTATGTCGCGCTGGCGCAGACACAGAATATTGGGAAAAGGGCATTTCAGTGGACATTTTCGGGTCGGGATGGGTCGTCAAAATGGGCCGCGTAGGGTATCCTATTGAAGCACCCATGGAGTAGCGTCCGACTGGACTGATGTGTAGTGGAAGTAAGGTTAAGGTGCACATGCGCATTCAGGAGGGAGGGAGGGAATTTGGCTTAATGTCACACTCAATGTTGTTTCACTCATATCATGCGCATTCAGGCACTAGTAGAAGAACGGCATTTCAATGGACGTTTTGGAGTGGTGAACCATCCCTGGTCCAAATGGACCGTGTGAGGTATCATATTGAAGCGCTCCTGGAGGATCGTCCGACCGGTCTGATGTGTAGTGGAAGTTCTATCAATCTGCGCATGTGCAGTCGGAAAAATAGAAAAAAAAGTATTTGGGGTAGGAGTACTGGGGTAGGGGTGGTGATTTTTTCTTGCGATTTTACTGTGGGTGTGAGTACTTGTTTTTCTCTGCCTCACGCTGTAGAGGGTTCTCGGGGCCATTTGTTGATTTTCGCTGGAAAGTTATCGTGTGCAGGTGCAGGTCTGGTCGACGTTTTGGGGTCGAGGTGGACTATCCCTGGTCCAAATTAGTAGAGTAGCGTCAGCAGTTTTTATCAACAGTGCCGTCAATCTGCACGTGCGAAGTCGAGTAGTAGTAGAAAAAGGGCATTTGTCTGAACGTTTTTGGGAAGCGATGGACCATCCGTGATCCTGATGCGGAGTGGTTAGTATTCTATTGAAGTTCTTATCGGATAGAGTCAGACTGTTGGTGATGCGTGCATGCGCACTGGGGAGTAGTAGAAAAAGGGCAGTTTCAGAGGGGCTGATAATGCCAGAGGCACTTCAAGGTCATAGCATAGCAATACATAGCGAGATAAGAGGAATCCACACGCATAGCAATACATAGCCAACGCAGCGGGAGAAGGGGAATCTCCATGATACTGTTGGTATTCGACCAGCAGTGTGGACACCAAAGGCTAGGACGTTGTCATCGCGAGTATGGGTTGGCGTATAACTTATATACTGTGTGTAACCGTCCCAGTGCCTTATTTTAACGCCTTAGCACCCTAGCTTAACGCCCTGACGTCTTCTATACCTAATCTCATAATGGCTTAACGCACTGATGCAGACAGATGAAAGAAAGAAACACGTTCACAAGTTTTCGTATAGTTTATTATTCCCTCCAATACATCATACCCACGCTGAGAGAGTCGCGTTGGGTATGTTTATAATCCAATATGCTCTTGTCCAATGAGGAACCGCCCAATTGATGTTGCATCTGTCATATTCATTCTTGCCCGTAAGATGTATTCTCGGCTAGTAGTATACAAACAGTCAATTCTCGTCCCGTCCCCTCACTGCGCATGCGCAGAACTTGGTGTGACGTCACAATTGAGGGGGATTGAGGGGGTGCGCATGCGTGAGTGGATGTGAGTGGAGGTGGGTTCAAAATGGCGGCTACTTACCTCCCACCACACCACGACACAGTCCGCCATTTTGAACTCACCTCCACACACCGGTGTCAGTCAGTGCACTGGTGTGTGGAGGTGGGTACAAAATGGCGGCCTGTGTCGTGGTGGGTGGGAGGTAAGTATCCGCCATTTTGAACCCACCTCCACCACACATAAACACTGACTGACAAAAAAAAAAGTTCCGGCAAAAAAAAAAAAAAAAATGTATTCATGCGCGGTGATGCGGTTTGGCCGTGGTTTTGGCGGTGATTCGGTCTCGGGAAAAAGCTTCCGCGGAGAAAAGTAGTCCCTAGATAAAATGGTCCGATTGGGTCGAGTGAGGTATCAAAGTGAAGCTTATGTGAAGGGGCATCTAATGGGCTGGGTGTGGGGTTGAACTATCGGCCATCTGCGCATGCGCGGTGGCCGAAGGGTATGAAAATAGCCGTGTTGGAGCTAGGGAAGCCCCTAAGGGTCCGATGGGGTCGAGTGAGGTATCAAAGTGAAGCTTATGTGAAGGGGCATCTAATGGGCTGGGTGTGGGGTTGAACTATCGGCATTCTGCGCATGCGCGGTGGCCGAAGGGTATGGAAATAGACGTTTTGGTGTGAAGGTGCAATGTGTCGCTGCGTTGATGCCGGAGAGTCCCATCTAAAAATAAAGTGCCCCATTTGCAGGAAGCATGTAGGAGGGGTGAAGAGAATATATCGCGCCTAAGTGTCGTATCACACTTTCAAAGGCCCTTTTCAGGGCCAACCCATCTTTCCGGAAGTGGAAACTTCTTTCAAAAGCACACAAAAATAACACCAGCCCCCATCATCCTTTTTCCAAAAAAAAAATTGTTTTCAAAAAAAAAAATCTTCACACACAAGGTGATTTTTTTTTTATTTTTGAGGTAGTGGGTCGAGTGAGGTATCAAATTGAAGCTGACGTGAAATGCTTCACATTGATACCTCACTCGACCCCATTGGACCACTAGGGGCCCCCTAACTCCAAAAAGGCTATTTTGAAGATCGATATCAACACCTTGTGTGTGAAGATTTTTTTATTTTGGAGGTAGTGGGTCGAGTGAGGTATCAAATTGAAGCTGACGTGAAATGCTTCACATTGATACCTCACTCGACCCGATTGGACCATTAGGGGGCGCCCTAACTCCAAAAAAGCTATTTTGAAGATTGAAGATTGATATCAATCTTCAAAATAGCCTTTTTGGGGTTAGAGGCGTCCCTAATGGTCCAATCGGGTCGAGTGAGGTATCAAATTGAAGCTGACGTGAAATGCTTCACATTGATACCTCACTCGACCCCATTGGACCACTAGGGGCTGCCCTAACTCCAAAAAAGGCTATTTTGAAGATTGAAGATTGATATCAATCTTCAAAATAGCCTTTTTGGGGTTAGAGGCGTCCCTAATGGTCCAATCGGGTCGAGGGAGGTATCAAATTGAAGGTGACGTGAAGGAGCATCTGATAGACTGGGTGTGGGCTTGAATTAGGGTGATTCTGCGCATGCGCGAAGGCCGAAGGCTATGAAAATAGCCTTTTTTGGAGCTAGGAGAGCCCCTAGTGGCCCGATGGAGCCGAGTGAGGTATCAATGTGAAGGTGAGGTGAAGGGGCGTCTGATGGACTGGTGTGGGTTGAACTATCGGCATTCTGCGCATGCGCGAGAATGGAAATAGACGTTTTGGAGCTATTTGACTATTAAAAAAAGAGAAAAAAGAATGAACACTAAGCATTTTTTTAATTTTCTACTATTTTTATTAACATAGAATGAACGTATTCACAAGGGTATTGAATTTAATACAATTATATCTGAGTATTGAATTTTTAATACAATTAACAGTCAAAAAACTCTGAAATTTTTAATACAATTATACGCTCTCCAGATCAATAAATGTGTATGGTCAATGTTTTTCAACACTTGTTCTGCTCAATAGTTCGCCAACAAGACTTGTATGAATTCATCATCGTATGAAAATAGCCTTTTTGGAGCTAGGGGAGCCCCTAGTGGACCGATGGGGTCGAGTGAGGTATCAAAGTGAAGCATTCATGAAGGGGCATCTGATGGACTGGGTGTGGGGTTGAAATATCGGCATTCTGCGCATGCGCGGTGGCATGTAGCGAAAGTGGACATTTTCGGGCAGTACATGAAGGTATTTGGGATCGAGATGGGCTATTCACGGTTCGAATGCGTCCTGGAAGGTGTCATCTTGTAGTTCTCGGGGTGTACATTCCGATTTGAGGGATGTTCGCGTCATCTGTGACGTCATCGGTGACGTCATCGGTACGAGTAGTAGCGAAAGTGGACATTTTCGGGCAGTACATGAAGGTATTTGGGGTCGAGATGGGCTATTCACGGTTCGAATGCGTCCTGGAAGGTGTCATCTTGTAGTTCTCGGGGTGTACATTCCGATTTGAGGATGTCCGCGTCATCTGTGACGTCATTGATGACGTCATCGGTACGAGTAGTAGCGAAAGTGGACATTTTGTGGGTGCGTGGGGGTGAGTTTGGTGTAGAGATGGACCATCCTTAGTCCGAATGCGTCGTGTGAGGTGTCATTTTGTAGCTCTCGGGGTGTACATTCCGAATTGAGGCATGTCCGAAGCATCTGTGACGTCATCGATGACGTCATCAGTAGGAGTATTAGCGAAAGTGAGCCTTTTGGGGCAGTGCAGGAAGGTATTTGGTGTAGAGATGGACCATCCGCGTTGCGAATGCGTCGTGTGGGGTGTCATGTTGTAGCTCTCGGAGTATAGACCCTGATTTCAGGGATATTTACAGCATCTGTGACGTCATTGGTGACGTCATTAGTACAAGTTGTAGCGAAAGTGGGCATTTTTTAGCAGTGAAGGATGTTATTTGGCCTTTTGGGGCAGTGCAGGAAGGTATTTGGTGTAGAGATGGACCATCCGCGTTTGCGAATGCGTCATGGGATGTGTCATGTTGTAGCTCTCGGAGTATACACCCCGATTTCAGGGATATTTACAGCATCTGTGACGTCATCGATGACGTCATTAGTACAAGTTGTAGCGAAAGTGGGCCTTTTGAAGGTGTTTGGGGTAGAGATGGACCGCTATGGATCCGAATGGGTCGTGGAGGGTGTCAAAGTGAAGCTTGTGTGGGTAGAGTCAGAATGGTGTGTTTTTGAATGCAAGTCGCGTCAATCTGCGCAGGCGCAGTTGGATGTAGTAAGTAAAGTGGCCATTTTCGGGCAGTACATGAAGGTATTTGGGATCGAGATGGGCTATTCACGGTTCGAATGCGTCCTGGAAGGTGTCATCTTGTGGTTCTCGGGGTGTACATTCCTATTTGGGGATGTTCGCGTCATCTGTGACGTCATCGGTGACGTCATCGGTACGAGTAGTAGCGAAAGTGGACATTTTCGGGCAGTACATGAAGGTATTTGGGATCGAGATGGGCTATTCACGGTTCGAATGCGTCCTGGAAGGTGTCATCTTGTAGTTCTCGGGGTGTACATTCCGATTTGGGGATGTTCGCGTCATCTGTGACGTCATCGGTGACGTCATCGGTACGAGTAGTAGCGAAAGTGGACATTTTCGGGCAGTACATGAAGGTATTTGGGATCGAGATGGGCTATTCACGGTTCGAATGCGTCCTCGAAGGTGTCATCTTGTAGTTCTCGGGGTGTACATTCCGATTTGAGGGATGTTCGCGTCATCTGTGACGTCATCGGTGACGTCATCGGTACGAGTAGTAGCGAAAGTGGACATTTTCGGGCAGTACATGAAGGTATTTGGGGTCGAGATGGGCTATTCACGGTTCGAATGCGTCCTGGAAGGTGTCATCTTGTAGTTCTCGGTGTGTACATTCCGATTTGAGGGATGTCCGCGTCATCTGTGACGTCATTGATGACGTCATCGGTACGAGTAGTAGCGAAAGTGGACATTTTGTGGGTGCGTGGGGTGAGTTTGGTGTAGAGATGGACCATCCTTAGTCCGAATGCGTCGTGTGAGGTGTCATTTTGTAGCTCTCGGGGTGTACAATCCGAATTGAGGCATGTCCGAAGCATCTGTGACGTCATCGATGACGTCATCAGTAGGAGTATTAGCGAAAGTGAGCCTTTTGGGGCAGTGCAGGAAGGTATTTGGTGTAGAGATGGACCATCCGCGTTGCGAATGCGTCGTGTGGGGTGTCATGTTGTAGCTCTCGGAGTATAGACCCCGATTTCAGGGATATTTACAGCATCTGTGACGTCATTGGTGACGTCATTAGTACAAGTTGTAGCGAAAGTGGGCATTTTTTAGCAGTGAAGGATGTTATTTGGCCTTTTGGGGCAGTGCAGGAAGGTATTTGGTGTAGAGATGGACCATCCGCGTTGCGAATGCGTCATGGGATGTGTCATGTTGTAGCTCTCGGAGTATACACCCGATTTCAGGGATATTTACAGCATTTGTGACGTCATCGATGACGTCATTAGTACAAGTTGTAGCGAAAGTGGGCCTTTTGGGGCAGTGCAGGAAGGTATTTGGTGTAGAGATGGACCATCCGCGGTCCAAATGGACCGTGTGAGGTGTCATCTTGTAGCAACGCCCACCAACACCATTCTTAATGCTTCAACGCCCTGGTGAAATAGCTCAGAAGCTTTGATATTCCATGGAATTGTCACTAATTCTTCGAAATGCAGTGATGCCCGTCAACGCCCGTCGTTACACCTTAACACTCTAACATAACGCCATGATATAGACCAGAGAGAGAACAACAACAACAACAACAACAAGGATGACACATGAGAGAACAACAACAACAAGAAGTTTTTTTCATATATTTTATTTTCCCCAATGTTACATCACACCCACGCTGGGGGAGCCGCGTTGGGTATATTTACAATTCAAGAAGATTCTTATCAAATCAGAGGCCACCATTTGCATGTTTCATATTCGTTCCTGTCCGTTAGATGTATTCTTGTCCAATCAGAAGTCTCCATTTCAGAAAGTGCCATCTGAACCGTTTATTTTAATCATCGTCGGACAGGCCAGGATACCGTTGAGGCAACATATCCTCAGATAGTTGTTTGCGCATTCTGAGTATCTATCAGTGCATGGGTGAATACTTTCATCCGATGGAGGTGGTGGTCAGTTTAACCACGAAGAACAC